>JAEANM010004749.1:0-20406 GCA_017656035.1 Myanophis thanlyinensis
TATTGGCTGTGAACCGCCCCGAGTCCTTCGGGAGAGGGGGCGGTATATAAATCAAATAAATAAAATAAATAAATAAAGACAAAACTGTATGTAACGATAACAAACACCCCTTGGTATTTGTTAGCTCTTCCCATGGACTCGAGAATCTGTCACTCTCCAGATGTTGACAAGCAGGCTGCATCTGATACAGTATGAATTATAATCCACCATTGGACAGCCATATGCTTCTGCTTATGTGTTAGGTCAACTTTGCAAAGACGTTGTCAAGCTGCGTGCAACAGCATCTGAATTAATCTCTCCCCATTTTGCTTATGGAACTTTAAGAAAAGCCCAATCAAAACTCTTTTTAAAAACGTAGTTGTATAATAAGCTAAAACGAAATAAGCCACACGGCTTTTTAGCATGTTAGATAAACCCAGTTTTAAAATAAATAAGGGAATTTGAAAAGGAAGTCAGTGCCATAAAGGAAAGCGAAGCAGCATGTGGGTTTCAAATCATTTCTATAGTCCGATATATTTAAATTAAAACATCTAATATAGGAATGTCACTTTTCGGTCCTATCACAATATGTCTCCATCTCCTGCATTGATATCAGAAATTCCTACATCTGTTTTTTTATTAAATTGATTCATTTACCTGCATCGGTCCTTGCAAGTCTTTTAAACTACAGTTAGTCCTCAACTTACGGCCACAATTGAGCCCAACATTTCTGTTGCTAAGTGAGACATATTGTTAAGTGAATTTTGCCCCATTTTACAACCTTTCCTGCAGATCAATCGCTGCAGATGTTAAGTTAGTAACATAATTCTTAAGTGAATCTGGCTTCCCATTGACTTTGCCTATCAGAAGGTTACATCCCTGGGACACTGGCAAATGTCATAAATATGAGTCACTCTGATCTGATGACCGTGGGGATGCTGTAACAGTTATAAGTGTGAAAAATGGTTGTCACATTTTTCAGAACTGTTGTAACTACAAATGATCACTAAATGAATTGTTGTAAGTCAAGAACTACCTGTATAGTAAAGCATCTCATTTGGACTTATCATAGTGTGTGTTTTCTTTCCGTCTCTAAGCATTGGAAGGGGTTTTTCTTAGTTCATGTTAATGAAATCTCACCACTGCACCTCTCTTATTCTTCTGTTGAAGCACCTGTCAGATAAATCACTGACAGTTGGAAAGGCAACAAAGGTTGGTTTTCCCAAAGGTTGTCTTTATATCACTTGGCACCAAATGTTCCATCTAGGCACAGAACAAAGCAAACATCTCTATTCAAGTCATTGCTTAGGTAAGCAGTATCTGTTATGAAACATTTCCACTGCTTTTGGATTCATGGTATTAGCAACATAGCAACATCCCACTGGATGGGATTTCTGGACAGCTGTCATTTTTGAAGCAGCAGTTATCTGTAACCTGCAATCAACCTGCCTAATACATCTCAGTGTGGCACTTAACTTAATGCTGCCATCTGTTGCAAAAGACTGCCCACCATTTTTTTTCTTCATAAGACAGACACCAGGGTCTCAACTCATTGCTTCTGATGGCAGAAGTCACAGGAATTAAATTGTGAATCTCCAGGAGAAAAACCTCTGTGCATCATAGCACCACCATCCAACAAATGGATAGAGGTTAATCAGAAGATAAAATGGACCAATAGGCTGGAAAGTAGGTTTCAGCTTATGGTGGTTTTCTAGTTCTTCAGGCTCAGGTAATAGTTGCTCTAATCCTGAGCAATCTGCACTTAGAGTTGCGTAGAGCAGGGGTCTCAGAGTTTGGCAACTTTAAGATTTGTGGATTTCAATTCTCAGCTTTGCTGGTTGAGGAATTCTGGGAATTGAAGTTCACAAGTCTTAAAGTTGTCAAGATTGGAGACCTTTGGAATAGAGAGTTCTGCTTCTCCCCACCTTTGTTTCTCTAACAATACAAAGGCTGCTTTTGCATCAGAAGTTGAGGGTCTCAACCTTTTGACTTCTGCTGCTGTATTGCTGGTTTGTTGTGTTGGAAGAAATGTCCATCTGGGTTCAGCTCCAAGTGGGGAGAAAGATACATGAAACATGGAGAGTGCTTGGAAGGATGGTTTTATTGGTGGAGCAGGCTTGAAGTCCCAGGCAAAAAGGGCCCACATGGCTGAGAGAAAGAGATTTTATAGCCTCTCTTGGGTTAAGACCTTGCTTCCTGTTCCTGTGGCAAGGGCAAGTATCCTAATAGGTTGCCAGACTCCCATGTGGCCATGGGTCATGATTCAAATTTGATTGAAGCTTTTGCTTATGCCATGTGGTCAGTTGGGCAATCCCACAATATCCTGAGGGTGAGGGTCTTTTTATGTTGCAAATAAAGCCAGCTCAGTCTGTTGTCTTCCAAATAACCAAAGTATCTGCTGGGGGAAGAGAACCGAGGCTGAGTTTCTGTCTTAAGATTTCTATTTCTCTTTTAGGGGAAATATTCTGCCTTTTAATGTTTTTTCATTTTTCTAGGAGAGGGATGGGTGCCAACTTCCAACAGTTGTTATGCGGTTAAGTTAAAAAAATATCTCTGAAAATATGAGAGATCAGCTTCATGACTGATATAAGGAGGAAGTGCTGAACCTTCTCTCTATAAATCTTGTTTAAGAATAAATGGCCTTGGTGATCAGAATGAGGGTAGTCAGCAGTGTGCCCATTTAGTTTTGACTGAAGACTCTAGAAAACTTTTTTCTTTTTTTAAGCTGGCAATGGGCAGTCCTTGCTGTATTTCAAATTTACTTGCAATTCTACAAGCAGTTTAAATTTGACTTGGTCTCTACAGTCTATTATTGTTCAAGTCCAGCCTGCACAACTCTTATTCAGAAAAGAAGAGAGCAAGCCCTGAAGTCACAGACCAAATGTAAAATCTGAATATTATTAAATGCAATTACTTTTATTGTTGCAGCTTTTGCCTTGGCTATGATGTCAATGTTGATGCCACCAATGACTACCTGAAAAGGAAACGGAAATGTGAAAATGTTATTAAGCATTCAGTTGGACTTTTATTGACTTTTACAGCTCTTCCACTTTAAAGTGTAAGTTGAACATTCAAATAAGCAGATAAACTGCTCCAAGAATGCAGAGCAACTAGCTGCTCGGGGCTTCCCATTACGTAAAATTATTTTCCTATCAGATCTTTTGCTTTTTATGGCCTATAATCCAGTGGATACTACTGGTTGACAGTAGAAATATCCACTGTCTAAGACAGGGATGTCAAACTCTATTTCATTGAGGGCCACATTAGGGTTGTGTTTCACCTTGGGGGACTGGAGCAGGCATGGCCAGGATGGGCATGGCGAGCTCTATGTCATTCGTGTTGGCACCTGCAGTGCCCAAAATGCTCTGCCAGAGAAAACGGGCTCCCGAGCTTCATTTTCAGCTGTGCCAGCATCCTGCAACATTCTGCCAGTGAAAATGGAGTGTGCAGCCCTCCCGAGCTCATTTTTGCTGGCAGAAGCACTGAGGGCCAATCCTTTGCTGCTTCTTGGGTAGCCCCAAGGGCCAGATCTAAGCACCCCGTGGGCTGGATCCGGCCCCCAGGCCTTGAGTTTGATACCCCTGGTCTAAGATATCTTCATAGTGAAGACTGGCCTAAATGATTCAGACACTACCCTCTCTCATGGTAACAATTAGAATGGTCCAGCTCAGCCAATCATTCATGCACCAGAACTTTTGAAAAAAAAAAGCAAAAACCAGGAATAAATACTCACCAGTCTTGGCACCCCAGGTGTGTTTTCATTCTGAGACAAGCTGCCTGTCCCACCCTGACCTCTTTGGAGCCTGTTCAGGGCTACAGCAATGCGACTGCCCACTATGGCATTATTCTTGATTAATGCAATATCTGATATCAACTGATAAAGGAAAGAAAAATGTAACCATCTAAGAACTGGAACAGCCAGTAAGGTATGGTAATTAGGATGCCAAAGGTGGAATACTGGGGTCTATATTGGATCCTATCTCAGCAAGTAATTGTTACAGGAATAAAATTGGAAATAATGTTTCACTCCTGTGTGAATTACTTACATTCTCAGAGAAAAGATGGGATATTTATGCAATTAACAATAACAATGAAAGAGAAACATAAACCCCAAACCCTCAAAGCCCATCCTGTTATCTAAAGCTGCTCTTATGCCATCTGGAATGGCCACATAGGCATTACTTCAAAAGAGAAAATACATTATAGAAAAAAGGAATGTTTGCATTAAACATTACACATACTGATTTGCATTTAAACTTGAGACAGAACAAAATAAGACAATCTATTCAAATACACAATATAACATAGATGGCCATCCTAATATCATCTGATTCCACTGTTACGGATGCAGCAAGAAATATCACCCAACCATGAAACAAGCTTACTGGGTTTTTTTAAATGATTGGCCATAAGAATTTAAGATCAAAAAGAGGTTTGAATTCCCATCTGGTCCAATTTCTGCAAACACCATTGCAAAGCAATTGAGTCATGCATACATATCAGTAGAGAATGAAGGATTCTACTGGAATCCTTTCATTGACTCTAGGTTGGAAGATCTGCTGCTAATCAACATAGTGCCACAGATCAAGTTAATTGTTTCTGTTTCCAAGGAAGATTTTCTAAATGTTGTTTGAAAAAGACTGGCTTAAATTTGCAGCTAGATATTCTTTATAGGGACACTGAATTCCAAGATGGAGAGAGAAGTATGAATTTAAATCTTGCACAAATGAATCTCTTCATCTCACTCCTACTTACTCCTAACAATCCCACTACTGTGCCTAAAACACAGATACCTTCATCTTCCAAGTCAAGGGAGACTAAGGGTTTTTGCTGATGGCAAGAAGAGTCAGGTTTCTATGGTAGTGTCTTCGAGAAAAAAAAATGAATGCCAATTTCTATTAAAGCAAATAAACAACAAAGAACTGGTAAAGTATCTGATAGTTTGGGAAGCCTGGTGTGTAAACGTAGGAGGAAAACCCTATCTATTCCGATGACAATGACATGGTCTGGCTGTAAATTAGCATAAACCTTCCGCAAGCAGGAATAACTTCTCAACCATGACTTTCCTGAAGGAGAAATTTAGATTCATAGTCATCTGTCTCACAGATGGAGGAACCCTGCCTGCTTCCATACTGCCTCCATTCTTTGCTTTCTGGCTGCTTCCCTTGTCTGCCCAACCTGAGGATTTGCTCCTCCAGCTTCAGTTGAGATTAACAAAAAGATGCTTTGGGTGTGTGACTCAGTGACTTTTGAAAGACAGGTCAGGTAGCAATATTGCGGAACTCTAGACGGACACTGAAAGAAGAAATCATGAAGTTGCATTGGGGGGGAAGAGAAGTTGTAAGGCTGCAGAAGAGGCTGTGAGATTAGGAAAGGATACTGGACTTCAGTGACTCTCCACCAGTTAACTCATTTACCCTCTGCAGCAAAAAGGGTGTAAGCTCCTTTCCTGTGACCTTTTCCCCCCTGTAAGTGGAACAACAAGCATAGCCTTGCATGATTGACAGCTAATTCATTTACAGATTTAGATATTTTGCAAAAAAAAACCAGAAAAAACCCTTATGAAAATGCTTCCGATTGGGAGAAACCCTTGAAGATAGCTTTTGCAAGGATGATACATTTTGGATGGGAAACACAGTAAGGGATCTGTGACTGCATGAGCTCAGACTGTGAAAAGGGTGAATATTGGGGATAGCAATCTGAACTGGGATCCCAACATTATTTACCTAGTTTGTCCTGTCCCTGAAGCTGAAATGTTCAATGAATGAAAAACAAAAAAAACCATGAGTTTTTTTTCCTTTGACAAGTGGCAAGTTCTGGATTGTGGGAAATTGTCCCAGGGAGAAAGATTTAGCCATCTATCAGCATTATGGCCCTAATATTATCTTTAAACAAAACAGTAAGAGATCTAATTGTAGACTATCCATTACTTCACCTTCACTGCTGTTGCAGAAGTTAGAAAATATTCCTAGGTGTGTACAAAGGTAAACACCCAAAAACAATCTTTCTTGGAGGCAGTCAGAGGTGAAATTCAGCAGGTTCTAGCAGGTTCGCTAGAACTGGTAGTAAATTTTCTAAGCTGTTTGGAGAACCGGTTGTTAGAAGAAATCTCCTTTTGGTTTTTACAGGGTTAATCCTGTAAGGAAGGCAGGAAAAAAACATTCTGGTGTTTTTTCTAGCCTAATTTTTATTGTCCTGCTTATAAAAACTGCCCACTCAGTCACATGAACCCCCAGTCATGCCCACCAAGCCACGCCCACAGAACCGGTAATAAAAAAATTGAGTTCCACCACTGGAGGCAGTGGTGTCCATGGGGGTAGGATGGGAGGGTACATTGAATTTGTCAGATAGATGACACAATGTTGCAATCCAATTCCCTTCATTTTTGGACCATGAAACATAAACTGCCGTTGTACAGATTTGGACCCCTTTGCTGTTTAGTTAAAATTTAACATTCCTAGAATTTACATTGCTCTGATGCTGAATAGTCAAAGGACCTCCTATACAAAACCACTACAGTATATACTTAACCTGAAATATCTGAACGATCAAGTCCATGTTACACTTGGGAGGTCGGGTCAAAACAAAATGATGGAAGATACAATGTAAAGGTATTTCATGAGCTTATCAATCAATCAGAATAGCGCAAAATGAGTTTCAATCAGAATACACCTGGAAGAGCTGGAGGTCTTCTATTCTAGCCCCCTACTAAAGCAAGAGACCCTGTACCATTTTCAGACAAGTGGCTGTCCAGTCTCTTCTTTAAAATCTCCAGGGATGAAGCAGTCAGAAAATTTGAAGGTAAGCTGTAATAAAATAAATAATTGTCCTCATTGGACAATTATCCTTAATTCCGGGTTGCTTCTCTCCTTGATTAGGTTTCTATTCCTTGTTTCTTGTCCTGCCCTCTGGTCCTTTGGAAAAATAAATTGACTCCCTCCTCTTTGTGGCAGCTTCTCAAATACTGGAAAACTGCTATCATGTCCCCCTAGTCCTTCTTTTCTCTAGATTAACCAAACCCAAATTGTGCAACCGTTCTTCATACATTTTGGTCTCCAGGCCTTTAATCCTCTTAGTTGCTTTTCTTTGCACTTTTTCCAAAGTCTCAATATCTTTTTTGTAATGTGGTGACCAAAACCGGATGCAGTATTCCAGGTGTGGCCTTACTAAAGCTTTATAAAACAGTACTCTGCTTGAATAGATTGGAGCTGGAGATTTTGCACGCCTATTATTGTGCTGTTAAACTATTATGTGAATTGATGGCGTATTAAAAAATAATCTTACTGAGCCTCATCCAAAGCTTGCTGGATTGCTTCTTCAATAAGCTGCCCAGAAGCAGCTTCATGTGGAGGACAAGGAACTGCAATCAGGACTCCACTGCCCAACTGCAAAGTTAATGACCTGGCTGAGAAAAGGAGAATCATTGTTGGACCATGGTCTTATCTTTGCTAAACAATTCAATCAATGGTTAATGTTCTGTACACAATATATGGAGAATCATTTGTTGACATGGGTAACCCTACAAAATGAATAAACAAAAAAAGCAAGCAAACATACATGGCACAAACATGTCTCACACATAATAGAAAGAACAAAAGATTGAGATAGATTGGGCCGACAGAACTGGGACTGAAGCTGAAGACTCCCCATTCTGCCTCCATTGTGCTCCACTGTTTCTCTCTACTGATTACAACACTTTATGGTGTTTATAGTGTCACTAAGTCATAGTAATATATTGTAAAGTCTACCTTCATAATTGATATATTGATGATGGTTGGATGCTGCTGTAGATCAATAATGAACAAAAAGTCTCAGAAGAGTCTAAAGAGTAAAAAACAAATGTTCAACTCTTTAAAAGTATCCAGAAGTTACAGTTGGTGCAAAATATGGTGTTTAGTGTAAGATAGAGGGGATCATAGTATTCCTGTACTGAAAAATCTGCAATGGCTACAAACTGATTAACCAGGAATAATTTAAAGTCCCTGTATTATATTTTAAAGTCCTAAACTGCTCAGGGTCTGACTATTATTTTTACCCTGACTGCAAAAGTGTGGTACGTTCAAAAAAATATTTTGTACTTAATTTTGCGGCATCTACAAATTGGGCCTTGGGAATTGCTGAAAAATGGCAGTTGTGGGTATAGGACCCAAAGCCTGTAGAAGGATAGAGCAGAAAACGTCAAGGAGAAAGAGAGACAAAACTGCTAAAGATAGAGAGAAGAATTTTGGGATGACTTTAACTTGATCCTACGTGTACCAATGTAGAAGAAAACCTTGCTGACTTCAGTGAGCTTTTGACCTCCACTAGGCAGGTAAAGCTTTGCAGTTTTTGACAGAGAAATTGAAAAGCTTCTCAGCTGAAGTTCCATTAAGATTCCACTCATCCAAGATACATCTCATTCTACTGACAACTCACCAATCAGTTGAGCAGCAGCTTTCTCATCCTGCACCTGATATGGTGCCTGGAAGCCACTTTGGTGAGAGAAGAAGGCTGGGAATTCTCTTGATTTTCCAAAGGTGGCCACACAGACTCCTTGAGTTTCCTGCAGAGATAAGACAAGAGAGGTGAACTGAAAGTACTTATACAATGCCATCTAAAAGGAAAAGCTCATACTCAGTGCAGGCTTCTTCTTTTAAAAATTGTATAACAATCTCTTAATATTGGGAGCACTACTTCTATTACACGCACAGCATTGTTTATCGTGGGCTAGAAATTACAATGTGATTGAACAACAGTGTATTTATTACTTTAACATATCTGCTCTGCTCCCTGGGATTCCATAGATCCAGGTGCCTGATATATCTTGGAGTTATTCAGTCAAAGGCTTTGCAAATACCATAGTTTTCGGCATATAAGACACACCTGAGTATAAGAGGCACCTAGATTTAGAAGAGGAAAACAGCAACACAATTTTTTTTTGCCTCCACACCCCCCATTTTTGGGGCCTTTTTTTGTCCATTTTTGAGGCTTTTGGGGGGGGGTATTTTTGAGGCTTTTGGGGGGGCATTTTCAAGGCTTTTTTTGGCCTATTTTGGGGGCTTTTTTGACCTGTTTTTGAGGCTTTTTCGGTCCATTTTCAGGGATTTCTTCAGCCCAGTTTGGAGACTTTTTTTCCCATTTTTGAGGCTTTTTCAGCCTGTTTTTTCAAAAAAAAAAGCCCCAAAAATAGGCCAAAAAAATCCCCGAAAATGGACTGAAAAAGCTTCAAAAACAGGCCGAAAAATCCACCAAAACAGGCCAAAAAAATCCCAGAAAATGAACTGAAAAAAGCCTTAAAAATGGGCTGAAAAGGGTTTCAAAAACAGGCCGAAAAAAGGCCTTTAAAAGGCTGGGGAAAGGCCCCAAAACAGGGCATGCAGAGGCAAAAAAAACCAAACAAACAGCCAGCAGGTGGGCGGGGCTTCAGCAACATTCTCTGTGTAAGACGCATAGACATTTTCACCCACGTTTTTTGGGGGAAGTGTTTCTTTTATGCCAAAATATATGGTAATAGCAAGCATTTTCAGTTAGGCCAGACACGTCCTGGCAACCAATTCAAAACCTTCAGAATAATAAGTATCCTGCAATGGATATGCCAATATGCCAATGGTCTAAACACTGAATTTGGAACAGTTCCCATCATCAAATTATTTCCTAATCCTGCTGCATGCAAACAATTTTAATTGCATCTCTAGCTGCTAGGAAATACAGGGATATTAATTTTATTTTGACATTTTAATACATTATTTTAATAACAGCATTTATTTCTCCCCTTTAAAGCCAAAATATTACAAATTAAATTCAATAAAATATCAAATTAAACACAATAGGAAAACATCTCATTTAAAAATCAGACTTCTAAATTACTTAAGAACATTCAGAAAAAAATGTTAAGACATTTTTCTAAAACTAAACAAGAAGACGATTCCATAATCTGAAGTTGCCACAGAAAAAGTACTGTCTAGCATTTTAAATTATATGTAAACTCCAAGATCAATCTCTCCTTCAAACGTGCAAAGATCCCACTTCTTAATAGACATTTTGAAACATTGAGCCAATGAATATATTGAAATTCTATAATTTTATAGCTTACCAGATACTCCAGTGTCCTGCCAATATCAAGTATAGATTTAACACCTGCAGAAATTACAGCAATTGGAGTACGGCTTAACTCAGTCAGATCAGCACTCACATCCAAAGCTGGAAAAGATAGGATAAAATATCAGTACAAATTCTGGAGGAACCTCTCACATATTACCCAATTTCTTTCATGTTTCCCAGGAAAGAAATATTAAAATGCTATAATGAAATAACATATGAAGTTGTCCCAAAAATGCTTTTCCAAAAGTCACTTGAATTTTCTTGTTTTTTTCTTCTTCTTCTTCCGTTCTAACTGAATGATTGGGAATGGAAGGAAGATCCATTCATCCTTCATATGAAGTTGCCTTATGCTATCAATGATCTATCTCAGTGGTGGAATGCAACCGGTTTTACTACCGGTTGAATATGTGTTTGTTCATGTGTGCATGGGAAAAAAACACAGAAGGAAGGAAATTACCTGAAATTAGCAATTCTTGGACAAACAGCAGGCAGAGAGATAGACATGGAGGGACACCAGAATAAATTCTTAAGTGTTATCTGTTATGGTTTTTTTTTTAATTAGATAACTGGTGGAGCAAAGAGGCATAGTAATCCAGTAAAGAGAGGAAAAATGAGAGATTTGGAGCAACTCAATCTAGTTCAGGGGTCTCAAACCCGATTTCATTGATCTAGTTGAATGACAGAATTGCTTTGACAGGCTTTCAAGATTCTGTTACATTACCCTCAACAATAAAGATCTTTCCTTACACCCAGAGGTTCTTTTTCCCTGAACTTGCCATCTTTGCTGGACTTGACATGATTTCTACCTTGTTGTCAAGAGATGAAAAGAATGAAAAGAAGGACTAGAGGTGACAGGGTAGCAGTGTTTCAATTTTTAAGGGGTTGTCACAAAGATGACCACCTATTCTCCAAAACATCTGACAATAGGACAAGAATCAATGGAGAGAACCAACCTAGAACTAAGCAGAAATTTCCTGACAGTTAGAATAATTAATCAGTGGAACAACTTGCTTCCAGAAGTTGTGGATGCTCAAACACTGGCAGTTTTTAAGAAAAGATTGGACAACAATTTCTCTGAAATGGTATAGGTTTTCCGACTGCTTAAGCAGGGGGTTGGACCAGAAGACCTCTAACTCTGTTATTCTATTAAAAGAGTTGCTGAAAAGTCCGTGAAGCTGGGCCTACTCCATAAACAAATCAGGCCGCGTCTTTTTGGACTGAAAATAAATGGTCAAATGCCCAAGATTCTTGTTCTTTCCTATTCTTAATGGATTGTCAATTTCAGACAGAATAAAAATCTTAAAATGAAGTTCCCATCTATGGAATGAAGGGATTTTGTGCAATTGCAGGCCCGGTCATAAAACTGATCATCATAGGACTGATTCCCATTAGAATTTCCATCACAGTAGATTTGCATCTTCACCTACTTTGTCGATTCCCTACATCCCTGAAAGATAAATGCATTAATAATAAATTGACTACACTCTTTACATGTAATAAATCTGATGCATTGTTTAGTTTGGTTCTTAGGTAGCAATGGATTTTTTCCCCTACTCTGTCAGAAGTCTTTTTTAGCACCCATTATTTGGGAACCCGTAACTGGAAATCTTTATAAATACTATACGCAAGGCTCAGTGAAAAAATGCATTACACAGAAACACTGAACAAAGGAAAACTATATTAAGTATCTTGAACAAATAAAGTTTATTTCCCTTTATGCATTTATTTTCCATCAGTTACTCAGCCAACGGTAGAGGAGAATATATGCTGAAACAGAGTAACAACAAATAAGTCTTGAGTCCCTATTAGGGCTCCATCAATAGGGGATAAACAAAATGGTAGGTGGTTTTGTAACACAGCTTTTGGGAATTAAGGCATTGATTTGTAATTAAAATGATGTTTGTCTTACTTTTTTCTCCTCCCCGGTGGACCCCTCCAATTCCTCCAGTTACAAATACTGGAATTCTTGCTTTGTGTGCCACAATCATGGTTCCTGCCACAGTAGTTCCCCCAGACAATCCCTGTCATGGAACGACCAATAATTATTCAGATTTCATATTTTTCAAATAAACAATAAGTGATCTGTGTGAAAGGTTGAAATATTTTCATAGATAAAGTTAAGATGGGAATTTTTAAAATCATGGTTTGTTAAACAATCTATAATAGCTTTCACCTATAACGCTAAGCTAAAACATTAGATTCCTATATTATTCTGAAGAGAAAAACATAACATTATGGTTTAGCGCAATGTGTGAACCAATCCTATGCCAATTCAGTCTGAAAATTCAGTTAAACCCCCAATATATTGATGGAGATTTTCAGTCATCCAGATCATAGTTGTCTCAAAAGTGGCTGATTTAAAAAGGCAACTGGACTATTTTTTGAGGAAGAAGCAAAACATCTTCTTCGTCAAAAAACAGTTGAGCTCCCTTTTTAAAATAAAGCACTTTTAAGCCCCAATACTTTGTATTTGCCTTATGACATTATCTTTGATAACAAGGACCTGCCTTTATTCCCAAATGTTTTTCTCCTAGACATTCAGGCAACGGTGGTGATAATAACTAGTGTGGGAGGAATAGCTGAGGAAAAATTACAGGGTGTCATAATAAAGACTTCAAATATTTGAAGAGCTCTTGTACAAATGACATGTTCTCTGTTGCCTTGGACACTGAGATTAAAACTTATAAATAATATTTGCAGAAAAAAAGCCCTGTCTTGTGGAACATTAGGAGAAACCTCTGAATAGTAAGCACTACTCGGCAGTGAAAAGAACTACTTCATCGTCAGTCAGATTCAAGATGCTGAATGGATATCTGAGCTCTTTCTCCAACTGTTAATGTTTTATGACTCTATGAATTGAAAAGCAAACATGAGGTTACCAGATGTATGGTAACTTCCAAGCATAAACAAAACAGATAGACCGCAACCTACTATTCCTTTTCATACTCACATGGAGTCAAGCCTTTTGCCTCCTTTTTATAGGCTGGATGAAAATCAGGGTGGCAATGCCATTGTTGCTGACTCCAGTGGGAAAAGCTTGCTCTTGGGCTGCTTAGATTCCCTAGAAAATGAAGGCACTCTTTGAAAACATTATGCTGAATGTAAGAAGGATGGAACAGGTAATTGTTTGGGGCTGGTGGATACATCTCGAATGTTGAGAGCCCATTCATAAGTCATGTATCAAATAGCTTCTATAAGTGGCTTACTTGTTTACAGAAGAATGTCAAGATGTCTGATCACAAAACTATAAAAAACAATCTGGCTTATGGTATAAGAGAGACTTCAATCTCTTTGTACACACTCTAAACTAAGAAACACATTTTTACTGATTATTTTCAACTTTTCTGTAGGCATTACTGCTTGTCTGTGTCTGATTGCACTTCAGATAATTAGTTACCTTAAGCAGCAGAGAGTAGCAAGTCCATCAATGAAATTCAAGGGTATCTTAACATGAAATGACAAATATTTGCTTGGAAATAGCATCTCCAAAGTTTCAAAAGCCCAAGGAAAGTTCACCAAATTCTAGCTACTGACTCGAGATAATTTTGCTTAACCCCAATCTCCTGTCAAAAAACCTCACTCAGCTGTTTGAGTACTTGTTTTGCAGATTCATTCACAGGAAAACTTTTACCAGTTGACCTTTATCTTGATTTATATAATATAAGCAAATTAGAATAATGAGGAATTCCATGAAGTACCTGGCTGAGAACATAGGGGAAGTCTCTACGAGAGACCTTCATTACATCCTTGGCTGTTGCAAGGGCCTCCATTTCTTCGTCTTGGAGACCCACATGGATGCGGCCATTTAATATGCCAATAGTTGCTGGCACACACCCATTTGCTCTGACAATTTCTTCCACTTCTCTGGCCATGCTGGAAAATTCAATATATGACAACACAGACAAAGAAAAAAATGAATAGGGTAAAAAACAAAATATTTAAGATAACAGAGAACTAATTAATGCATTGGCCCTGTTTATACTTAATTTTATTCGGTTACTTTTTTTCTGCACATTCTAGAACTCTTGCTCTTAATATACAGATTTAGCTCTGACTACATGCATAAATGTTACACCGTTAGCATCTGGTCCCTTATAAAACATACAAAGGTCTGGTAAGCTTTCAGTTAACATAGTTTATTGGTGAAACCACAATCTAGCGGTTGCAATTACTTGGAACAGGCAAGCTTCAAAAGCAAAAAAGACTTTCCTGCAGTTAAAAAAGGAAAATTGCTCTTCTGTTCATAAAATTGTTTCAAGGATAGTTATGCGCTGAGAAAAGCATCTATTCAGTCATATTACTCCAGCATGAAAAGGAAGGTCTGACTATAAATGTCTTCCTGCATTTTTCCTCTCTGACATCTTACTCTGTTATAAACAAAGCTGAGCTAAGTCTAAAAAGTAAAAAATAGAAAAGATCAGCATCACAAAGCTGGCTGAGTCACAAACAGCTCTTATTTAGGATTTCTCTCTGCTTTCTCTCTTTTCTTTATATAAGCGACAAGTGAAAACTTACAGATCCATCTATGCTCTCTGTTTGAGAAGCAATTGCAATAGCACTTAGACTTACATACTGCTCCACAGTGCTTTACAGCCTTCTCTAAGCAGTTTATAGAGTCAGCATATTGCCTCTGGATCCTCATTTTACTGACCTCAGAAGGATGGAAGGCTGAGTCAACCTTGAGCCGGTGAGAATCGAACTGCCAATCTGCAGGTAGCCGGCGGTCAGCAGAAGTAGCCTGCACTACTGCATTCTAACCACTGTGCCACCATGGCTCTTGGTGAGAGGTCTGATTTTGTCATTCTACTGTTACCCTCTTTGAGTCCTTTGCTAAAACTATAAGTAATGTTGGGGGAAGATCAGATAATCAGTCTCATATGACACAACCGGCATCCCTTTTGCACATGCATTATGATATCATTCACATATCCAGAAAAAGTGGAGCTTGCAGTGCAATTTTGACAAAAGGACATGGAGCTGAAAAAGACCAGTCCTGTAAAATTGAGAATGAAAGTATCTACCTTATTACAGGTAGTCCCTTCATCTTTTGATGACCGTTTGAAGTTAAGAAAGCTAAAGTACCTCTGGCCGTTGTAAATGGCTGCTCCTCCACAGTCACATGACAGTACATCTAGGCTGGTCAGCTCTATGATCTATCAGGGCTTTCATTGCTCAGATGACTGCTATTAGTGGTTTGAATTTGCTTAATGAACATAATCTTCAATTAATGACTGCCATCAAGGGCTGGAAAATTACTTCCAGTCACATGGGTACCTTGACTTACAACTGTAATGACTTATTAGTGTAATTCTGTGCTCAATTACAGTAATAATTTGAGAACTACATGTATTGAACTGGCAGGTTCCAACACAAGATTTTAGAAAGATGTCCTTAATGCTAGCTTTGGATAAAAAAATTAATATTGAAAACTATTAACAATACAACTGAGGTAAATCTATAGGAAACCAATACAAATGGTGTCTCTTTGAAATTCTTCATTTCCAGGGCACCCCGTATCTGGATTGTGCTTTCTCTTCATACTCCAACTGGACTTCTCCCCTCCACCTGCTCCCCACTTTCTCACAGGGCTTGTGGGAAGAGGGCACATGTCTGCATCAGCTTGAAACTGCCAATAAGTAACTATACTAGGGTGACCATATTTGATAGCCAAAAAAAGAGGACGGGGGGGTGGTGGCGGGGGGACGGCGAGGGGGCGCAGCTCCGCAGCGGCTCTTCTCCCGCCGCCCAGGTGCTGATGGGGAAAAGCGGCTCCCGCAAGACGAGCATGCCTCCATTGCGGGTTTTCTAAGCTTTTCCCCATTTGCCCGGATATGACATCTCCTCTTTTTACGGCCAGTCCGGGGCGTCCGGGTAAATTTATAAAATTTATAAAACCCGCCCGGACGCCCCGGACTGGACGTAAAAAGAGGACATGTCCGGGCAAAAGAGGACGGTTGGTCACCCTAAACTATACAGGGGAATATTTGTAGGCCAGAGTTGAAATGAGGGGACCTTAGTACTCTCTGGGCTTGGTGATTTTCTTGAGGACAATTCATTAACCAAACTAGATAACATCACTCCTAGCAAACAATGGGATTTGCTCACAATTTACTAGTGGTTTGCCCTGTCAGTGTTGGTAGGAATGGTCTTGATTGGGCTGTTTACAGTTAGCTTGTTTGGCAGTTCTTTGATCAGGATATTGTTTCCTTCTTGATTGCTGCTCTCATGTTAATCTTGTTAATCTATGCTCATGTAGAGCATAGAGCTCTTCATAGTGGAGAGGTGTTTTTGTCATTTTATGCCCTTTTTGACTTGTTGATTATCTCTTTTGCACACTATGTAGATGTTGTTTATGTCTATGTGTCTGTTGATGGCCATACTGTCATAGTGCCAGACTTCCAGGAATTGTCTAGCATATTTGGACTTCTCTTAGTTTAGGAAGGTCACAATAAGTAACTCTCTGATCTCATGCACAACTAATCATCTGATTTTGCCTCTCATGTAATGGACAGCAAAGATATCTCACATCCTGCTGCTATCATCAAATGCTCTTAGCTTAAGAGGGGAAACAGTACTTTAATGCTGATATATGATTTAAGCATGTTTTCAATCATGAATGGGAATAAACTGAATGATTTCCTAGAGCAGTAGCCCCCAATATTTTGGGCACCAGGGACCGGTTCTGTGGAAAGAGGTTCTCCGCGGACCGGAGGAGGTGCGGTTTCACATACTGATTGCATCCTGCAGATGTGGGTTTGCTCGTTTCATGACCCAGTTTCTGGCATGTCATAGCACAGTGGACATAGCAGAAAAAGAAAAATTTCCAAAGCACACAAGTAGAAGAATGTGCAAAATTATCTAGAAAGCCCATTCACCTAATATTAATTGAAGCATCAATTAAAAACCTGAAGTAGCTCACCTCAGATTCTGTGGATATGGCATGCCATGTGTGATTATGGTGCTTTCCAAGGCAACAACTGGTTTTCTACTCTCCATAGCTTCTTTTACCAAGGGATGAAGGTTGAAGTCACCATCTAAAATAAAATATATTTAACTACTCATTATTAATGATTCAAGAACGAACTAACCTGCAGTTCTTTTTTTTGCCAATTTAACGAAGAAAAATGCCACATTTATACCATGCTATTGATATGGTTTTATTTTCTTATGCCCAGACAGGACTTAGATGTTACTGCCAAAATAGTAATATGTTAACATTTAATTGTGATAAATATAAAGTAGACATGTTTAAAGCTAGGTAGGAAAAGCCTCCCACAAATGACATGTTGGACAAACAGAAATTGATCTAGTTTTCTCTTAATACTAACCTGAAATTCAATAATTCAAGCTGAAGGATTTTTTAAATAAAAGCATTACGATGAAAGACTGGTCCAAACAAGAATGGTTCCCTAAGATTCTGGACCAAGCTTGGCAGCAGACAGGTGTGCCTTATTCTCAGGTTATTAGAGCACAAATTACAATATCAGATATTATATGGGATGAAAATATAAGGCTTATATTAACTTGATCAATTATATATCTTCCTACAATAATCTTAAAAATGGTTTTATGGATCCTAAAAAGTACTCAAACTATTTGAAGATGGAAATAAAGACATAACCATTGTCTTTTTTCCAGCATATCAACACATTAAAAAGTAAAGGTAAAGGTTCCCCTCGCACATGTATGCTGGTGGTTCCCAACTCTAGGGAGTGGTGCACATCGCCTTTCTAAGCCAAAGAGCCCATGCTGTCTGATGATGATTCCGTAGTCATGTGGCCGGCATGATTAAATGCCAAAGAGCGCTGTTACCTTTCTTCCAAGATGGTTCCTATTTTTCTACTTGAATTTTTACATGCTTTCGAAGTGCTAGGTTGGCAGAAGCTGGGGCAAGTAACAGGAGCTCACTCTGTTATGCAGCACTAGGGATTCAAACCACCAAACTGTCGACCTTTCTTATCGACAAGCTCAGCATCTTAGCCACTGAGTCACCCTGTCCCCTTAATACAATCAACTCAATTAACTCATTAGCTACTAGCTAAAACTGACTCCTATGTCTACATAATATACAGAATATAGGCTACATCAGTTATGATCTATGACTTATGTAAACCCATAAAATAATTCTGGTCAGTACAAATCCCAATCCTACTTCAAAAAGCATGGATAAATATAATGAAACTCATTTATGCAAAATATAGTAGGTTAAAAATATTTATATAAATATTGGAAATGAAATTGCATAATATTTACATTACATAATTATCTATAGAATTGTAACTGTTTATTGTGTTACAGTTTACATTTTTTCTTTTGTATTTTTTCACTTATGTTTAAGCACTTAGTTTTTGTTTTTGTGTTTTGTTCCTTTTTTGTCATTATTTTAAGAGCAATTCAAAATTATTTTAAAAATTGTAATTCAAAAATTTGATTTAAGTCATATTTCTTACAATGTGAATAAATAAATAAATGTACAATTTGAATAGAGAATAGACATGTGTCCTTAAAGTGTGATTTTTCCTTGTTGAGCAGGATAAATACACCTTCCTGGTATAATAATTAAAACAGAAACCCTAGACTGAGACATAGTTTTTTATATTAAATATTTTTATGGAAATTGGGTATTGTTGTGTAATATTGTGTAATATCTCCATCTGCTGCATTATAGGGGAGATATAAGCCACTTTATTTTCATTAGGTTTCTGTTATAATAACAGTCAGTTAGAAAATCTCCTATACTATCTACAGAATATGATTAGCCACATATTCAAAAGATCAGAGATTATAATTATTTAGATTTACATGACTACCCATCTGGTTACACTGTTACAGTCCTTCCTGTTAGAACAAAGTTTAAAAATAAAGAAGCACAATATAGATCATTGTTAAAATACAACCAAAGAAGAAACAGTAGCTGACAATTAAAAAAACTCCACAAAATTATATCGAACCATCCAGATTTCACTAAATTAAGATAAAACAGAGATATTTTCTTTTTAAAAAGTTATTTAAGAATTTTTACATAGAATGAAAAAATAAATGCAAGAAATTAAAGAGAGAAAACAACTTGTTTAGAATATATGAATAATGGCCAATCTTTTTAACAACTACAATCTGATTATCGCCATTCCCTTTTAGATATTATACAAATCCCTTCAGCCCCTAATTTAATCACATCTTTCTTAAATCTTTAAATCCGCAAGTCATCATTTCTTTCAAAAACTTCTTTCCATAGCCTGAAACTCTTATAATCTATAGTCTATAAATGTTTTTATTTTTATTTGAAAATCTAGAATTAAGATAATGGCATTTCTTTTGGGCCTCTCTCTGTTTTACTTTATGTTTAACTACAAATTTACATAATGATTTTACTTTGCTTACTTTGGCTTAATATTATATATTTTATTTTTTACTGCACTGATGTCTTATCAATATGTTTTCATCAGGAGTAAAGTAAAAAAAAATGTTGTGAAAAGCAGGAATCTAGTAGCAACTTTCCTGATTAACAAATGTTATTCAAAAGCATACACGTTGATTAAAGCTGGAATTTTAATAAAGAAAATAGAATTTGGTCCATTCGCTCAAAATGAAAGCAAACCAAATTCTGTGAATCTACAGTCCAGACACAAAATTCCATTTTTAACAATTGCATGCAAGTTAAAATTATGCCTGCCTCTTTTACATTTAATCACCCCCAATCTCCAAAAAAGAGGATCCTTTTCAGAGTAAACTCACTATGCATAGATCTTCTCAAACAGGGTAGATAATGAGCCAATGCAGCATTGCTATTCCACAATGTGGTCTTCCAATCATTTTTTGCCAAAATGGAAAACCAATTCATGAGTGCAGATCTGCAAAAAATGAAATGGTGGTAAATGCGATATACAAAATAAAAATATTTGAAGAATGTTTAAAAATCAAGACAGGGTTCAGGCTGACAGATTAAGCAATAATACAACTTGTTTGATTGTCACTTTGATTGCAAATCCAGCCAAAGATGCTTTGTAACCACAACAGTGGTGGAATTCAATTTTTTTACTACAGGTTCTGTGGGCGTGGCTTGGTAGGTGTGGTGGGGGGGTCATGTTACTGGGTGGGCAGTTTATGTAAGCAGGGCAATAAAGATTGGTCTAGAAACAACACCAGAATGTCTTTTTCCTGCCTTCCTTATAAAGTGGGAAAAAACAAAAGGAGATTTCTTTTTTTTAAAAAAATTTTTTAATTTTTATTGATAATAAACAACACAACATAAACAAAAACAATATAAACTATATTTCACCCTGTGCTATACATAAGAAAGGAAGATTTGGTTCCTCGGATAAATCCTCATGATTGCCAAAATCCACG
>JAEANM010004750.1:0-20405 GCA_017656035.1 Myanophis thanlyinensis
GTACGTTGCCTGTAAGTCTTTCGGCCCTCTTGGCTGCCTCCGATGTTGTTACAGCTGCCTGGGAGTCCTTTGCAGCATCCGGAAGTCCTCATGCTGCTTCCGGAAGGTCAGCAGGTCCCAGAAGTCACCAGAAGTCTTCGGGCGCTGGCGACGGGGCGATGGGGCACTCTCTTCTGTACATATTCTTGTGCTTCACTAACTTTTTCTTTTCCACATTTAGAACTGTCCATTTAAATTACTTTAAAAGATGCCTGGCCTCCAGCTCAATTCAAATCTTTCTCAGTGTACTTGAATTCTACATTCTCCATCCAAGATCGTAGAGAAAAGACATATATAACAAGTCCCAGCTTAAAAATATTAATTAAATTCAATTTAGGCACTCACACCCCTCACAACTCAAACTGACTCTGGGCATCTCACAATGATATATATTATATAAGTTACTACTAGCAATGTTGGCAATTTATTATACAGCAGCTGCTCAATATATAGCAAGCTCAGCTCTTTTAATACATTACTAAATGTAGACCACATAAAAACAAAATGCTATTTAAGAACATTTCAAAGATAGAGAATAAATGTCTGGAATCCATTCTTTAACATCTAAAGATTTAATTTATTTCTTCCCTCAAGCTCAACAGAGCCAAAGTTCTTTATAAAACTTTCAACAAAGGGTCCACCCTAGCCCAAGGCCTGAGTCAGATTTTAAAGACTTGTTTAAATAGAATCCAACTAAGAGTCACATAAAACTGGGAGAATATCATTCCAGAGAGCTTATACAGCAACAGAGTACATAGAGTGCATTGCAACAGTCCAAATGCAAGGTACCCACAACATGAATGATTGTCCTAGGAGCTTTTTGACTCAAATGTGGGATTCAACAACGTTTCTCCCCAAAACTATTTGTTTTCGCCAAAACTGTTTTTAGCAAAATCATAGTAGGTCCTTGAACATTGTCATCCTCATGCTTTGTTACCATGATGGTAGCTGGCAGTTAAAATTATAAATTGTTACAATGAGCAGTGTATAATAGAACTGTACATTTTACACACAAATATATATACATAAATATTCAACATATCAAAACAATACAACTACATACACTTAGTCCTAATTTAATGATGGTAATTGGGATCAGCAACTCCATCACTAAGTGACAATCATAAAACCCACATCATGTAATAATGCTGATTTAAGGTAGTAGTCACGGCAGTTCCAGTTGGCATTGTTTTCATGAATACTGTGCCGCTGCAGTATCCCACAGTAATGTGATCACTATTTGAGGCCTGTCAGCTTCCCAGTTGACTTTCCTTGTCAGAAGCCAACAATGAAAGTTACAAATCACTGCGTGACCACAAAATGTTGAAACATTGTAATTGCGAGCCTGCTGCCAAGCACCTGAATCATGATTATATGACTACAGAGACATTGCAATGGCCGCAATTAAGAGGACCCATGATAACACACACACCCCAGTTCAGTGCTATTGTAATTTCAAATGATTAGTGAAAGAAAATTTAAAGAAATTTGCATTTGAAATATTTACATCAATTCAGGAAACAAATTAATGTGTGAAGAACAGATATGTTTTCCCAATATTGGCAATTTTTTTAAATCATAAAAACAATAAAAGTAAAAATATTGAGGTTGAGTTTCGCAGTAACTTATTATTAGCTAACATGTTATTAAATCTATATAATAACAACTGCTTGGCCAATGCACATTATCAAACCACTCAGAACACTGACCAAGTTAAGCACATAAAGAATGAGGACCACCGATTCCTTTGAGATCCAGCTGCCATCCTCCACCGATGGAGCAATTACTTCTCCAAAATTAGCAATGAGGAATTTGACCATCCAAAGTGCTTATCCAGTCTCTGGACCTGTGCCACTAATTACCATCAATGAAGATGAAAAATCAAAAGACAACCAGCCCCAACGACATCCCAACTGAAATGTGGAAAATACTCAGCCACCAAGGTGCCAAGATTCTTGTTGTCCTCTTTAATCAAATCATCGAAGCGGGTTGCTTACCCAGCAGCCTGGACAACCAGTATTACAGTGCCAATTTGAAAGGGCAAGGATGACATGTCCAAATGCTCAAATTATCAAGCGTTTTGGCTCCTGTGTCACACCATGAAACTATCTGAATACCGAACTCCACAAGATTGTCTCTATCACTCCAAATCAATATGGCTTTGTTAAAGAGAGTGGAACAATGGACACTATTCACGCTGCTTGGGTGCTTTTAGAGAAGCACCATGAGAAGACCAAGCCAGTCTATATGGCATTCCTTGACCTGGAAAATGCCTTTGACCACATCCCACACAAACTCATTTGGCACGCCCTATGATCTCACAATGTCCCAGAAGCCTAATCCAGTGGATTAAACTAGCATGTTCCGAAAGCCTACATCTAGTGGTGTCACTAGCATGGTCTGATGTGCAGTGGGAATATCGCCTCCCTTCAGCATCAACATTGGAGTACATCAAGGGTTTGTGCTTTTGCTCCTACTATTCATCCTTTACATGGATACTGTGATGCTTGACTACCCATTATTCCATCCATGGTCACTTCTCTATGTTGATGATGTCTTCTTGGTTAATGAGCAATGTGAGGACCTCTAAGAGTAAATACAGGAATGGAATAAACAGATTGGTGAATTTTGACTTCAACTGATCATTTCTAATTATATTTAGCAGTGAAGATATGGTTAATAATGTGCACCAACTATCAAATTTGGATATAGCAACAAAACACAGATATTGCATTCAGACTGTATATGATGTCAGCCAAGGAGAGTAAGCAATACATTCCATTTAATGTGAACTGAACCAATGTTTTTCTTTCCCTTTAAGAACCAAGATTTTATTGCTATACATTATACAAATGAATTGAATTAAAATTCAAACACTGTCATGCTGACCTAAAGAATAATAATTTCATTATTTTAGAAGTTATCTGTGCTATTAAGCAGATCTTGCTCATGTAACTAAGATATCTGAGAGGTGATTGGAGATGATTAAATTCAACCCGTCTGGAAAACTTCACAGTGGGGAAGGCTCCTGAAAAAAACTTTAGAATTTATTAGATATTCAAAATACTGAACTATAATGGCAAGCAATTTTTCTGACAAGGTTAGCAATTACTGCTTAATGTCTCCTACAATATATGCTTACAAGCCAGCCATAAATCAAAATTAGGTAGTTTGTTTTTAAATGTTTTTAAAATTCTGTTTTATGGAGTGACTGTCAAAATCTGTGTTAAAGGTAAATAACCTGATGTTTTGCAGAAACTTCTCAACAGTTATATCTACACGTCCAATAACTGCAGATTAGAGAAACAATTAAATCTTGATCTGATCAAGTTCTGCGCTGTGCTCAGGGGATAATAATGAGGATCATTGGTTGATCTATGTTAACTGTACCATTGGTAAAACTACAATTAGGTTTAAAGGTTATGAATCCATTTGAATTTTCAGTATCTCTGCATAAATATGACCTAAAACATAAACTGCTTTCCCCTCAAGTTCCAAAATCAGAAAAAGATAAGCCAATTAGACAAATGAGTCAAAAACATTTGGGCTCAAAGTTGGTTTAGCCTTCCATCCTTCTGAAGTCAGTAAAATGAGGATCCAGACTGTTGGGAGCAATATGTTGACACTGTAAATTGCCCAGAGAGTGCTATGAACCACTATGGAGTGTCGTATAAGTGCTGTTACTATTATACTTATTTATTGATTGATGAAATGATTGTGGCAAAAGTATGTGAACTTTTGCTTTCAGTAACTAGTGTGACCTTGGGCTGCAATAACTGCAAATAAACATTTCCAAAACCGTTAATCAGTTCTGCACTACGGAGGACCATGATAAATCATACATCAAAAGTAAATGGTCTGCTCTATCGACTATGGAATAGAAAACGGCAGGTGCCAGTCACCTGAATCAGTTTCAATATATTTCATGGCAAACTTGAGGTTCTTTAGGGAAAAAATGGAGTACCAATAAATTTGGCTACATCTTTCTCAGCTAAAATTGTTAGAAGCTTTCACTATTGCTTATATTACCTTTCAAGGCTTGTTATTATGTTGAAATATTAAAGACATGTGTAATCTTAAGCACAGAGGTGCTTTTCAAAAGGCAACTGGACTTTCTTGGGTTTTTTTCCTTCAAGACATTTCGCGTCGCATCTAAAAGCTTTTTCAGTTCAGTTCCCAGAAGCTATGAGAGGCTAAATATCTTCCCAAAAACAAAAGCCAAGTTCAGTAGCCTTTTGAAAAGCATGTTTAGAACAATCATGACTTGGATAATTGAGAATCTCCATAGATTTTTAAGCTCCAAAGTTTATTCCAAAAACTATATAAGGACAATGTTGATTGGTTGTTCTGAGATAGGGTGTTGGTCCTACCTGATACGCTCCTCCTCATTGTGCTGAGTAGAGAATCCAAGTGAATGGGTTTTGCCTCCTGCTGATCATGTGACTGAGTCAACCAATGAAATTCGCTGTCCTTGCTGGTGCCATCCCATTTTCCGGCAAAGAATACTGATCGACATGTACAGCTCCTGCAAAAATAAATCTCCCACCTCCCTGCTAGGAATCATATTGGACTAGGGAGGGTTTAGATTCTTTGCTCAGCACAATAAGGAGACTATTAGGTAGGACCAATGCCCTTTCTCTGTTGTGGCTGAAGCAGAGAATCCAAGTGAATGGGACTTACCAAAGCTAATCGTCCCAGGGTGGGTCCAATGTCTAAATTTAACTTGCCTTGTCTGAGCATACTTGTTGCAGGACCTTTTGTCCAAAGGAAGCATCTGTTGAGGCAAAGACTTCCAATTTGTAATGACAGATAAATGGGTAAGGAGATGCCGGGATAGCCACCTTACATATTTCTTCAATGGATGCTTGAGTAGACCATGCCACAGTTGTGGCAGCAATCCTAGTGGAATGGGCTATGATATGCCCAGGATCCAGTAAACTCAGTGCCTCATATGCTTTGGAAATGCATGATCTAATCCACCTTCCAATCATGGTGGACGTGACCTTCATCCCCAATGTAGAGGGAAGAAAACTAACGAACATTGATTCTGTTTTTCTGAGGGAAGCTGTTCTGTATTTTTAAAGCTCTACGTACATCTAATGTATATCATTCTCTCTCCCTGGGGTGCAGTGGTTTAGGACAGAAGTCAGGTAGAGATAATTCCTGGGACCTGTGGAACCAGGAATTAACCTTTGGTAAGAAGATGGGGTGCAGATGAAGTACGACTTGGTTACGATGAAAAATGCATAATCTTCTCTCACTGAAATGCCCTCTGTGGTACCGAGGACATAGGAGCCGGAGATCAGAATGTGACCCTCCATTGGTATGGCAGAGTTCGTTATGTCTGTCTCCTGGAGTGGGAAGGTAAAACCTTCCATTTGTCTTTATCCTCAATTAGTAAGGAATCAATAGTCTCCCCAAAGAGTCTATCTCCTTGAAGGGGTGCTGAGGCTAGTTGCCACTTCGATTTCACATCCACCTGCCAGTGGTGGAGCCAAGGTCTGGAGGGTGAATTGGACACTTGAATGTCCCGATCAGGTGAGAAGAGTTGCATGGTAGACTGCGAAAGGCTTGCAGAAGGCCTCAAGGAAGTTGATGTTGAGACTGAAGATTGAAGTGTCATTTTTTCTGCACTTTGGAGAAATTCCTTTCTAGGGCTCTCTGGCGCTTGGAGGCTGCCCTTTCCTCGGATCTAGAGGTGGTCTTTTGAAGGGCTCTAGCCTTAAGCTTATCTATCACTGCTCTAGATGCAGACAATAGATTTACACCCCTTAGTGCTGGATTGTGGAGCTAAGAAGGATGTTGCTTAATTCCTCCATAGCAGTCTCCTGTGATCGAGATATATCACTCATCTCAAATAATAACTGATAACCACAGCTGACAGGGAAAGACTATGCAGCAATGGATTACAGAGAGAAAGTTGCATTGATTTGCATTTAACAAATCAATTTGAATGTAATTCAAGGTTGTCTAGAAGGTGGAGCTGTAAGCCCACTGGTCTCTGTATAATATATTTAAATAGAGTATCAATCTCTGAACCTGAAGTGACTGTAATTTCAATGTTGACCAGAAGATGGAGCTCTGAACTCAAAACTTCTAAATTTGTTGTACAGTATAAAGATATATACTGTGATAAAATGATCCAGCAAACTAAGCTGCCCTACTCAAAGGAATGATTAGTATGTAAGTTATCCTGAAATTTTTTCTAAGGTCCCCTGCAAGCAAGGGGAAATACTGACAGCCGATATAATGGAGGAGTGAGGGGGGAGAGGAAAGGGCCATGTGCAAAAGCTCTTCAACGAATGGCTTTCCACCCTTTTTAACGGCTGTTTTTGCTGCCCCACCAAATGTAACTCCTTCAGTGTGTTCTCCACAGGGAGAGTGCACCAGGAGATGAGAAATTCTCCATGGGGTTAAGGCAGCTTCCTAAAATCCCCTCAGGTTGTGGAAAATTAAAGTCAGGGCAGTCAGGGGAACTGAGGAGGCTGAGGTTTAAAAACCTCGCTAGCCAGCCGCTTATCACTATTGCGACCTCCGCTGAAGTGTCTGAGGCAAATGGAGGGAGAGGCCAAATCATTCTCCTCACAGCAGGAATTGCACATCAGCTGTGTTTCCTGTAATCTTTTCTAGCCGTCCGGCAGAAAAAGGCAACTTGCAAGCATCCTGAGGGAAGGGCAAAGCCCTGAGTCTGACGATCAGCTGATGAGCATGGATCACCCTCCCCTTGTGGGGAGAAAATACGCGATCCTAGCAGCCTCCCTGAAATTGAAGCAAAAATCCAATCTAACTTGAATCCAAGAATCCAAGTGAATGTAATTAGCCAGGAGCTGTGAAAATTCATGACAATCTTTGATCAGATTGAGTCGGAAACTGGAATGGCACCAGCAAGGACAGTGAATATCATTGGTCAACTCAATCATGTGATCAGCAGGAGGCAAAACCCATTCACTTGGATTCTCTGCTTCAGCCACAACGTAGAATTGCATTTTACATGATGAAAAAAAAATGTCTCATATTGGTAGGGTAAGTTTATAATAAATTAGTGATAATGGTTCTTATTGTGATAATGGTGGTTTGAGTTGATTTTATTTAATGAATCCATAAATAATTATGGTTCAAGAACATTTGGATAATGTAATGAAATGTATTGATGATCTTGTGGAACAAAGGGGAAAATGCTGCCTAGGAAACAATCAGACAAGAGAGGAAGGAGCTCCCAGTGGCTTAACAGGCAGAGAAAAAAATGTGAATTATCAAAAAGGATTAAAAGGGTGGAATGGATTCTGTACATTTAGATTTTCAATAGTGTGTAATGTAGCTTTACAATAAAAAAATTAGTCTAGTTTACTGGAATGAGCCTACAGATACTGTTCTTTGTTCAAAAATATTTTTTTCATATTGTTGTAAGCACCGTATTTTTCAGACTATAAGACACACCTGACTACGATGCACCTAGATTTAGAAGAGGTAAACAAGGGGAAAAAATTTGGCCTCCATGTGCTCCATTTCCGGCCCTTTTTTCAGCCGGTTTTTGGGCCAAAAAAGGCCCCAAAACAGCCGGTGGATGAGTAGGACTTTGGCAGTATTCGCTCTATGAGAAGCACAGACATTTTTACCCACTTTTGGGAAACAAAAAGGTATGTCTTCTAGTCCAAAAAATAAAGCAGATATATGGCCTAGAAAAATAGGGGTTTTATAGGGCATATAAGAAAGCATCAAAGCATTTCATAAATGTGTTTCGACATTGCTTACTATTAATTTCACCATTTCATCATTGTAGGAAATTTTAATCTTGTGATTTTTCAAATAGAAATATTTTTGCTAAAATGCATTTATAATCAAAATCGAAAAGAGATGCTAGTTGATATACAAGAATTTGATTTGAAGTCTGTTTGACAGTAACTGTTGGAGAATATTGAGGTGAGTTTTGAAAAAAGCATACAGACGAACTATTACAAAAACATAAGCTCAGCTCTAAAAGAGGGAGTGAAGAAGAAATTCAACGTTGGCCTTGATTCTCTTCAGTATAAGGAAAGAAAAGGAAATGATCAGGCTTTCATCCTATAGTAATATCATGCATCAATAAAGTAGACTTAGAGTAGTTCCTGTGGTGTGTTTCCTTACCTATTTTAAATTAAATTATTTTCTGATTTCTTCCTTAGTTGATGTTTTGGATTCAAGAATTAATCCTACTGTGATGTCATTAACATTAAGCATACAGTATATGAAACCATGTGAGTATATAAGAACCATTTGGATCTTTAAAAGGGTATTTATGGCTATTTGGCGGAGATGGGGCGGTATATAAATATGACTAATAAATAAATGACTAATAAAAATTTAACAGAATCGTAAATAAAGTAACTCTCCTACTCAACTTATATCTAGAATAATTAAGGTGAAGTTGGTCTGAATTTTTTTCATGTTTCTCTCTCCCCAGGGCAGAGATGTTTATTTTGTAACAGCCCTGTTTCATTTTCAGCTTTCCCATTAACATATTCTACTATAGCTGCTGAACAAAAGTCTAAATTGTACTTTTCTGTTTAGATGGTGTTTCCTTCAAAATTACGTGAATGAAGATTTTCAATCATCCAGGTTAGTTGGCTGAAAGTTGAGCCATGACATTTGGACTTTTTTTGTTGATTCAAAATGTTTCATTGCTTATCCAAGTAGCTTCTTCAGTCTGAGCAAATTGGTTCAGAGGACCCAATATATGTCCCCCAGGGAGGTTTCATTTCTCACCTAATCTGGATAGGCTTGTTAGGTGAGCAGGCAGACAGTCTTTGGGATATACAGTAACTCCTTTATCCTAAAGGGAATGTTATGTGTGGCATCTCTGGTGAACCTGTGAAGTGTCTTAATCTTTCTGGGGACTGATCAAAGAACAACATAAAAGATAGACAGATTGTGTCTGAGGCTTCCACCTTTATTAAGGGAAGGATTTTCAACTTTCACATAAATCCATCTATCTTCCCTGTTCAAAATGTGACCACTATTGTCCTTAAAAGTGTCTTTTTTATAAAAAAACAAACTAAAAGATATACTGGTGATTCTGGTCCTGTGATGTTGCCTCTGTTGTACTGGGCCATCATCTCCTGTAAAGGCTGCTTTGGTTCTCCAATGTAGACCTCTCAACACTCCTCATTACACTGGACTGCATACACCACATTATGCTACCGGTGCTTATATTTTGGTGTCTGATCTTTAGGGTGGACAAACCTCTCTAAGTGTGTTGTTGGGCTTGAAGAACACAAATTATAGTAATTTTAATTTAAATATATATTATTGCACTAATTCAATTTAATAATGCAACCATCGCAATTATATTTCACTTTTAAAAATAATGGATTAACAAAGCAATAAAGGAAAATCATTGTATTTTGAGGAGTTTAAATTTTAACTTCTGTTTCTTTAGAGAAATTAAGCTCTAAAAATTGCTATCTGATGTGAAAGAGAAACTACAAACACACACAAATACAAAAAAACAAAGAAAAAAAATAGAAAGATAAAAGGGAAAGCATTACTGAAATTTATATTGAATTATAATTTAAAAGACAACTTTCATAAGATGATGTATTGCTAGTATTTAACACTGATATATTATCAATGAGGTGCAAAGATCTGTCAAATGTATGTTAAAAATGTAAGCAATTTGAAGGTACCTTTTATCATTTTCATGGAAAATTATTTGTTTACAAATATCTACAAATCACTAACTGAAGTAGTTGCTAAATGAAGACTGTACATCCATGCAGCCACCAGGAGTCGATGTTGATTTGAGAGCCTTTTAAATATTACTACTGGTTTTAAAAAATATTTAGATTTAATCAGAAAATCTATTATCAGCATTCAAATTAAGTTTCCTTTTTCCGAACACAGGACAAAAAGGGGGATTCCTAAGAAAGTTGGCTTTTTTAAAGCTCTTTTGTTGGAATATAATTTTCCTGGTTATTTCTCTCTTTTACCTGCAATTTTTCTTTTTTCAAATGTAATATTAAGTTATATTGTCCACAATCTTTTACCCAAACTTTCTGTGGATTGATTTAAGTCTCCATTTTCACACAAGATGTCATGAAATTGTAGCTATTTTTAAACAAGAAGCAGATCAGATTCAAATCTATACTTTTTTATGGAAGCTCACTGCATGACTTTGAGTCAAACCACATTTCAGAGCAATCTACTCATCTTATCGGGTTAACACTGTGGAAATAAAATCACAACAAGATTCTTCAGATAAACTATTTTTAGTTTTGAATTAGTTTTCACGGACATTTTAATGGTTTTTTTATAGCTATTTTGTTTGTCCCATGTCAGAAACGCAGAATATTAACTGTAATAGTTAAATAAAACTATCACCATTTGTAACCACAGCAGCAATATTTACCACGCTGCATGATCATGAACAGCTCTATGTGCAGAAAGACAGAATATGAATCAATATATTAATTTTTAATCTAAACCATGTTGTTTATTGATATATTGATTCATATTCTGAAAATATAGGACATCAAGTGATAAATGCATCATCAACTATGTTTTCCTATTGCCTTTGGCCAACAAAGATAGTGGCATCTGTATGTAGTCACGTAGGATGTAAACATTGGAAAAGTCCTTGGAGACCATCCAGTAAGTGTTGTAATACCAGGAAGAGATATGACCAACTCTCATTAATACTGCAGTAAAACTTTGGATCTCACCCACCACCACCGCCATTTTTTTTTTTCAGAAGTCTTCAATCTCAAAAATATTCTTGGGTCCTTGCACACACAGTTTGAGATTTTCCACAAATTTTCAGTAAAATAAAAGCTTGGGCCCTGTTAAGGCCATGTTAAAACCTTTGTATTTTTTTCCTATAAGTGTTTCCTGGTTCATTTGGAGTTATGCTTCCAAGTTCCAATTATAGGCTTATTTTCCTGAAATATCTCTTTTCAGCTTCAATTTTGTCTCTGACTGTAGGACATTATCTTAAAGATCAATAATAATCTGTTTAAACTACACAAAAACCTGGATTGATCTGCAAATAAGAAGTTGCAAATGAACTGCAAAAAAGTTTAGTTGATTTGCCCCCCCCCAACCTGGGGTGCAATTAAAGTGAAACATAAATAACTATAAGGATTTTAAAATGATTTAAAGAAAAAAAGCTAGCCAACATTTTGAATTATGAAAATTTAAAACAGATAAAAGTAACAGTCAATTTTGGAAAATTGGTACTTTAAAGTACTTTTTAATTAAGTAAATAATACATACCATTAAGGAAAGGATGACTGTTTAAAATTTCCAAGAGAAATTATTAGGTGACTTTTTAAAGCAAAGCAATGATAAAAATTGCAAAAAACATAGACTACAGTGCTCCAGAGTCCTGAAGGGGACCAAAGAGTTAAGGATATAGAAAAGGGGGAGGGAGGAAAAAAGAAAGGCACTCTTGTTTGTTGCTTTTTCTTTTTGGATTATAAATTTTAAAAAATGGTTATCTCAGGGAAAGCAGCAAAAGAAGAAAGGAGAGTATCATTAACAGAACAAATAGATTATACTAGAGATTCTACAAAGGATGTTTGAAGAATTGGAGGAGTGTGTCACAGGTTCAGTGACAGCATCAGTGACTTAATCTCTTAAGAAAGAACCTGCTTATCCTTGAAGGAAGAACAAAGGAAAGATTTGCAAATATGGAAGAAAAATGAATACAAAAATTTAACAAATTAATTTTGGAAACAATAAACTGGCCAAAATTAAGAAAATGGATGCAAAAGTGAGCATGGTGTACAAAATTAATACAAGACATTAAAGTCAAATGTTGTGCACTTTGTCAGGAAGAAACTTTACAACAACTGAGTGAGAGAAATGAACACATCTTCCTGATTGATAAACTCAAACAGAAAAAGATACCATTCCAATGGGACAAACTGGAAGAAGCAATTAGATTCAAACAGAAAAAGATGAACACCATTGGGATGACCAGGGGTAAAAAAAACTATTTTCAAAAAAAATTGTAAACTCTTTTCCTATGTTACCTTTCTGGCCCCTTTTCTAAGATTAATTGAACATTGGAATTTTCATAAATTAGTGCTTATATTTTAAGCATGCCTATTTAATAGTACTTTATATAACTAAAATAATCTAAAATAGTACTTCTGCATTAATGAGTTTGTTACAGTACAAAACATGGTTTTTCAATTAAATGAATTAATATTTATTTCCTTCCTTCCTTCCTTCCTTCCTTCCTTCCTTCCTTCCTTCCTTCCTTCCTTCCTTCCTTCACCACACATCTCATCTAAGTGACTTTGGGAGATTCACAAGAGCATAATAAAATAATACAAACACAAGAATAAAAGCATAAATACAAACAGTTAAAAACAAGATTAAAATTTGCAAGTTAAAAGTCAAAGTTAAAAATTCAGAAGGCTAAAAATGCTAACAAGGCAGTGGAAGTATCATCAAGCCACCAGCTATCCACAGGAGTGCATCACACTCTTAGACACACACACACACACACACACACACCATGCTAATTGGCAGAGCCAGGTCTTAACACTTTTCCAGAAAACCAAAAGCATGGAGTTTTGCCTCACTCTGAGCACAAGATATTCCAAAGGTCAAGGGTAACACCAGAGAAGACTCTCCTCAAAGATTCCACCTGTCAAAACTCTTGACTCATGTTATGGGATATGCAACTTAGCCTTCCTGCTTGACTGGATGGAATGAGTTGGTGCAGCTTCCAGATTTTCTTCGAGGATAGTCACATGCAGCACATTGTAGTATTCTATCCAGGAGACAACCAGGGCATGAAAGATTGAAAGGAGAGCACTTTGAAAGAAGCATTACTGGACCACAACCTGGAAAGCGAGCAAACGCCCTCCTAGCCACAACTGCCACCTGCTCCTTGAGGAGGAGTCAGGAGTTCAGAAAGATCCCCAGATTACGCAACAGATCCCTATGGGGCAGTGCTACCCCATCCAGGACCTAAGATGGTAAATCAACTGATACAGAGGACCCTCCTATCCATAGCCACTCTGTCTTGCCAGGGAACAGTTGAAGCCTGTTGTCCTTCATCTAGACCCCCACACCCTCCAAGAATCATGAGAAGACTTCCACAGCATTGTTTATTTCAGGATAGAGCTGTACATTTGGGTGTAATCTGCATACTGATACCTCATCCCATAATGATGGATGATTTTACTCACCGGCTTCATGTAGATGTTAAAAGGAGTGGAGAAAATACTGAACTCTGTGGTACCTCACAAAGTACGGGCTGGAGACTGAACCACTTGCTCCCTATCAACACCAATTGAGACTATCCTGGGAGAAGGTGAACCAGTGCAAGATTGTGCCAGCCATCCCCAACTCCCACAGTTGACCCAAGAGGATATCATGGTCAATGGTATCTAAGGTTATTGAGAGATAAAGAAGAGATCACTACCCCCAATCCCACTCCCACCACGTGCCATTTAAGTGCCTCTGTTTCCATCCCATATCCAGGCCAGTCTGTCTTGCAAGCCATATAATTTTTGCACTGCATATTTATATTATCTTAAGGAAATGAGATGAATAACAATTTGAACGTATATGTTTTGTTCAATTATCTCAATGCATATTCAGGGATTTATACATCAGCCTTCAATAAAATATAAAACTTATATTGTCTGCTAAACAAAACTGCCCTGTCACGATCCTTCCTATCCTAACTATCATGGAAAAATAGACCTAATTATATTACAAAGCTATACTTGCTAACAAAACACAATAGTTTTCCATTTGGTTGTTCAAATATTTAAACAAATTATTTGAATACGCAACATATAATATTTAAAATAATGCATAAAATCTTCAAATTATGAGTTCAGAATATTTTCTGATGATCAATTGTAAATTACAGTCCATCAATTTAGGCATCACATAAAGAATTTAAAATTCCTTATTTGCAGTTAGGTTTAGTTTAAAGGTCTACAAATTCCATGCTGCACTGGGAGCCCAACGAAAATTATGACTGCTACTTTATTTTGCTTATCCTTTTGACAAGATCAGTTAAGGAACTCTATGATTCCCCATGAAAAGGTAGAACAAAGCAAGCCAAATTTAGCCATTGTTGTACAAATAGTCAAAAAAATGCCTTATTGTCTTTTCTTGTACCAAAGCATAAAAATATAGAACTTGACAATTTGTTCCCAACTGACATAAATGCCCTAAATGTCTCTATTCTTTATCCAAACTTGAAAAGTTCACTAGACAATCTAAATACTATCACTCTATAGTTTCAACACCGAAATAAAGTTTGCTTGTATCAAATTCATCATAGAATGTGGTAATTTACTTACCATAGTTAATTTGTCAGAAACTGCTTGGTTCAGAGATTAGATTACCATATCTGAACAAGCAAATTATGGTTTGCACCTGCTTAGCAACAAGGTATGTATACTAAACCTATGCATTGGTTTTATGGTGAGTAAAGCCAATTTCAATATGATAAAGGTATTATTTAATAGTATGGTTAGATTTATAGCTAGATAGCCACTTGGCATAAAATAATTATTTCTAGAAAACATGTATTTCTGTAATGCACAATTCCATATGCAATCTCTTGACCTCAAAACATCTCAGATAACTGGTTTTTTTTAAAATCTGTATTAAGTTTTGTAAAATAACTGTGAGGAAATATCGCTAATAGATGGCTGAAGACCACTTCTACCTACATATTTTATTATATACTGATCACGGAATTGCTGTAAAGGTGGTCTCAACAGTTTACAACAGTCTGTTTCCATTCAAAGTTACAATAGCATTGAAAAAAGTGTCTTATGACAGTTTGCCACACTTACAACTGTTGCAGCATCCCATGGTCACATAATCAAAATTCACACACTTGGCAAATTACTCATATTTATGATAGCTACAGTGTCCCAGGATCATGTGATCACCTTTTGTGACCTTCTCACAAACGAAGTCAATAGGGAAGCCAGATTCATTTAACAACCATGTTATTAACAACTGAAGTGACATTTGTGGCAAGAAAGGTCATAAAATGGGGTGAAATTCACTTAACAAATGTCTCACTTAGCAACAGAAATTTTGGACACAATTATGGTCATAAGTTGAGGACTTCATGTACTTTTACTTCTGAAAAAAGAGGTGCTATTATCAAGGTTTAAAAAATGCCAAGTGCATGTAAACTTTTGTAATAAATTAAAGATGAACATATCTCAAAGGGGTATTTAACACAAATTTTGAATCAAATCATCTGACAGATCATATTCCAAACATTTTCTTCATAATTATGCTTTATGTGTGAGCGTACGTAAGCATTATTAAAACCTCTATTATTAGTACTGAAAAAGAAAGGGACAAAAATCTTGACTTTAATATATTATTGGTTTCCTTACCATCTGGAAGGATATATTAAGCTGCCAACAGAAAATTGTAAACAAAGAGGTAAACAATCTGTCTCAGCAAATTTATTAATATCTGTTACTACTTAATGTTTCATATTTATGAGATAACTAGTCCCACAAATTGTATTTGTTAGTTACCATTCTTAATCAGATTTCTAGTCAGACGCTCCATTACATATATTACACTTGGAAGAAAATGGATGAACATAGGTACAAAAACATGAAATTTGTTAAATAGGACATAGTGTGGATCATTTTGATACCAAATATTATATTTAAAAAAAAAGTAATGGAAAACATACATTTCCAAAGCAAAGGATGCATTTTGACAGTTTGCTGAATTTAGAATAAATAATATAATCAATCTTTTTTTCAAAGTAGAAACTAAAATTATTTATGTAATACAACCATTAACAGCAACTGAAATTTTTATGTTCAAAGGACAATGTTGATTTAATTTATAGTTTTTACCTTGAGTGTGTGACTTGAAACTGGCATTTTTTAATTTACAAATATATTTAGGTACATTGCTTCTGCTATTGCCTGTAATCCCTTATTTAAATATTGAATAAATCAAACTAATCATAGTAATCCTTGGTAAAATATAAAATCCTTGCCAAATCTGGTATTTTTCAGATCTTCTAGACAATAATTTCTATCATGTGCAAGCAATAGACATAATAGCTTTCCTTAAGTGTATCAAAAGAAACACAACAAAGTTAAAGCCCATAAATATTTCAGTGATGTTTTTGTTTAACAGATCCTTTCATTACTAGATATAATAATCCCTACAAAAAATTCTACATAAGAATTGAGCAAAAAAGTAGCCCATCAATGGAGTACTTTATAGTTATATAATCAAGAAATGTAAAGCTACTTAGTTAAATCTGTTTAAATAATGATGTGGGATACCCCACAAACTATTTGAACTGTGAACTCAAAGTTACGAATACAAATATATTTCTTTGATAATTATATTCTAGAGTGTAATTCTGTCAAATTTCCAGTGAAGCAGATCTTATAAAGCAAAATATTATTTAAGAAAGCACTGCAGGGTGACATCAAAAGGACGCAATAGTGGAAGAAAAATTGCTTTCTATCTCTATCACTACTTGATAATGAGTTCTTGGTCAAATTTGATTGCATTTGAGAAGTGTTATCCTTCATTTGCATTCCATTTGTATCCCAAGAGAAAACATTTAGGATTCACATACAAGCAGTTTTAACAAAGTTAACATACACACACACACACACACACACACATATTTTTATGTAGTTACTTCTACTTCTCTCACTACAAAATAAATTTAAGCAAGGCTAGTTAACAAACAAAACATTTTTCTAATTACGGTAATGGTAAAATACTTTCTTTTTAAGAGTGGAAGTGTTTACATTTTGAATAATTATAATGGCAATGTATACATTTAATATATAGAAATAGTACATAGTATTCAATAGTCATTTTAAATAATTAACAGCAATTATCTACATGTATAATCCCTTGTTTATGCAAATATGTGTTAATGGTCAAAATTGAGATTGTAGTCCTGCCTTATGTAAAACTATTCCAAATAAGTACAGAGCAATTTAGAGTGTCTTTAACTCCTGAAGCAGTGTCTAAAATTCAAATTCTGTACAAACTCTTCATATATAATTCAGTGCACTGAATTGAATAAAATTTAGTGTGCTGGATGGAAATGACTCATATAAATCCCCCTTCAACATTGGCGATCACATGACCCCAAGATGCTGCAACTGTCATAAATGCACACCAGTTGCCAGGTGTTTTAATTTTGATCACTTGACTATGGGAATGCTGCATGGTTGTCACTTTTTTCATTGCTATTGTAAATTTGAATGGTTATTAAAAATATGGTTGTAAGACGAAGATTTCCTATAATAGTTTTTGTTCAGAGCACAGATCATCCAGGTCATGGTTGTACCAAAGGCTCTTTTCAGGAGGCAACTGGACTTTGTTTTTCTTTGAAGATGGTTTGCTTCTCATCCAAGAAGCTTCTTCAGCTCTGACTGGATGGTGGGGAATGGCCTAAATGACTCTCTAACAGAATGAAAATGACCAGCTGTCTGCAAGGAATATAAATCCTTCCATTCCCCATCATCCAGAAAGTCCAGTTGCCTCCTGAAAAAAACCTTTGGGACAAGGAAGAAAACAGCAATATCTCCACTTTTATACTAGCCTGCTGCCTATCACAGCACATTGGACTGACTATAAGTACTATAGCCAAATTATTTATGGTGCCTTGGTCTTAAAAGAATGCAACCACAGTTGCTACATTACACACGCACACACAAGACACACAAATATGCATACAGACATATTAAAAAGAAGGCAGAAGAGAGAATAGATAAATCTTACACATATTTCATATAAACATATAATAAAGGTTCTTCTACAAGTTAACTGTATTCATTAGTATTTTAAACAACTGTTTCAATTTTATTGGTGGGGAGGGAGGAACAGAACAAAATAAAAGTTATCCCATCAAGTACAGCAATCTTCTCAAAGCAGGAGTCCAAAGCATTCTAGACTGCTACCTTCCCTTTATTGTTTTGTGTCAGATATATTGAATACAGGGTAACCAACTACTTTTCTTTATGACTTAACTCTGTTAATACCAGTAGGTTACGTGCCCTGCAGTCTTCTTCTATATGACATTGTTTCAAGCTATTTAAAAAATGCTATCATATCTCCCCCCCACCCTACACACACCAACCTTCATCCCAGTTGTCTTTTCCTAAAGCTAAATATACCCAGCTTCTTCAATTTCTCTTCACAGAACGGAATTTCTATTTATCTTTGGTTACATATCAAAGGAGTATCTGTTCTCAATAAATAGTGGAAAGATGATATTGTTAAAAATCCGGAAAGGTGATATTGTTAAAAATCCATTTGACCACTTGGAGAATCTAATGAGTAATTCACCCCAAAACAAGCAGCACTACTGAATGCTGCAGTTGGCCAAAAGCCATAAAATATCAGACTTTTGTTTGGATTAGGATAATCTCTGCGTTTACCTTCTTAATCATACTTATAATAAATCCAATGAATTTTCAGTCTATTCTTCAGAGGCATTTAATAGAGCAAAACTTAACAAAATAGAGCAATAGATTAGCAGACTAATAAAGGAAGCCAATTTTGTATAGCCTATATTGTGGTAATTTCTAAAGTCATTATTTACAAGGAATACAATTTGTTTAAATAAACTGACATGTACTTAAATATATGGTATTTACTGGAGCACATGCTAATACTTCTTTTTACCATGTGTTCAACTCATTATATAGACACACCCTATAATTAATAGTGGCCACCCTATTTGAAATGACAAAAGCAATACAAGTTCCTGAAAATAATTTTTGCAGTATCTAGCCATAACCTCTGAAGTATTAAAAAACCAAAATATTCTGACTTAAATATTTTAACAATACCAAACATTTAATATATACATTCAATTTCAGTTAAAGCATAAAAATATCCTGTATTGTCAAAAAGTACAATACAGTTAATTGCTTTTTCATAATACTAAAAAAAACTTGGAAAAATCTTCATCCCAAGCCCACACAGGCAGCCAATGGTAATCAGAATATTGCAGATTTATAAGCAGAAAGCAGGATTCAAGAGAAGTAACCTGGCATCTTGTTAACAGAAGTTTTGAAGATTATACAGCTCTCATGGTGAGAGAAAGGGCACTAATTCCTTGAGAGAAAAAGTTTAAAAGGTAAAGTATTTAAATTTTATGTAGAGTTGAATTCTTTTTGTCTCACCAACATTAGTCTGCATCATGTAAATCCTATTGTATTATAAAAGCTTACCAACATTTACATAAATTTTATAAAAATAATGTCAACTATCTGGAAAGAAAGATTAATTTATACCTAACCTACACTGTTTATATCAAGAAGATAGTTTCCTTGGAGCTGATGTACAGCCTAACAAATCCCATTTCTAAGTATTGCGTCAAAGCCAGAGAGGTGGTCACAGAATGCAAAATACACAGGGAAAAAAAGGGTTTCAAAATGAAAGGAATCCCGGCATGGTGACTAGTAATGACGCTTTGGATGGGGCCCCTTTAAAAATTCTACATGCAAATACATACCGTTGCTGGGGTATTATGTCAATGACTTTTTCCTATTTATTGATCACACAAAGAAAAACCCAGTATGAGCTACTGCAATGCAACACACGTCAATTTTTGGGGGGGGGGGGAGAAAGGGGGGTATTACTTTTTCATTCCTCCATCTAATATTCTGAAGCAACGGTTACAATCTAAAAAGGCGAATGTTTTGCTTTTAAATGCACATAAAATCTCGGAAAATAGCCAGGGCCTCATAATAATCTTCCTTCCTCCGGTTCCGATCCTTCCCCTCCCGATTTTAAAAATGCTGCCTTTTAACTCCTTTTAAATGCAATGACCTCACCTCTTCTTCTATCCATCCCTATACCTCTTGGACGACCCTGCTAATGCAACAAAAGCTGTACATGTCAAATGAGCCATTGGTCCTGGGGAACAGAGCATCAGCGGCACCTTTCCTTTTTTCATCCACCGACTAACATCCACTCACAAAACTTCCCCCACTTTCAGAGAGAAAGGAAGCCCAAACACAACACCGGGGGAATAGAAATTCAGCGTCAGATACGACGGGGGCCGGGGGGGGGGAGAGAGAGAAAGAGAGCCTAATGAACACGCGTGTCCAGCAGGGGGAGGGAGTGGGGAACACCCCCCGCGCCCCAAGCCGACTCATGGTGGTCTTTCGTGCATCTTTCGTCTCAACCGAGGTACGTTATAGTACACGAGGCTTCCCTAGCAGGACTCTCCCTTCTCCATTTCGCTGGGGTTTCCCAGTCAAGCCCCTAGCTTCATAATGAGGGGCTGGGCCCCTTCCTCAAACTTACCCGCACACGGCTTCCATCGAGCATTCACCACCACCACCACCTCCATACACACACACACACACACACTCTCT
>JAEANM010004751.1:0-20402 GCA_017656035.1 Myanophis thanlyinensis
TCCAAGCCTTTATATATATAGCCTATACATACATACATACATACCTGCATACATACATATTTGGTTAAGTTTAAGTATTTGGGGTCAACAGTCCAGTGTGATGGGGAATGTGGAAAAGAGGTTAAGAGGAGAGTTCAGGCAGGTTGGAATGGGTGGAGAAAGGTGTCAGGAGTGTTGTGTGTCAGAAAGTGTCAACAAGAATAAATTATGCCAAGGATAGAGTTAGGTGGAAACAGATGATTCACTGTGGTGACCCATAACGGCAACAGAAGAAAAATATAGATAGATACATACATACATACATACATACATACATACTAGCAAATATTCAAAGTTGGTCAAAATTTTTGATTATCTTCCAGAAAATATCTTTAGTTTTAACCCTGTTAGTCCCTTCCTATTAAGTAGATATTCTTTCAAATACCCACTATGGTGTTACAGACATCTATCTCAACTCTTCAATTCTAAAGTAACTGGGAACTGTAATGCATATGTATCCATTTCAAAATAGGGTATCATATTAGCCTATTCAGACATTCAAATAAACATTCTAATTCTCTTCCTTGTTGGTCTTCTAATTCTTAGAAGGAGGATCCTCTCTCCAATTGCACTGGGAACATTTGAGAGTTCAAAGCCAATTATGGAAAGACCTCACGAACAGAAAGTCAAAAACATCCAAAGTCCCCACAGCCTGTGAACACTGGGACAGGATGTCTTTCACATCACTCAGGCAGCCTGGAGTGGAGATATAAAGCTGGATATCATAAGCATACCAGTGATACTTCACTGCTACAGTGTCTAAAAATGTTTGATGACCTTACCAAGGGACCTTATGTAGATGTTAAAAGTAAGGAAGAAAGAACCAAGACCTGAGGCATTCCACTAAATCATGGTTGTGGATTAGACCTCTCCCCCTCTATTAACACCAATTGGAACTGACCAGGAGGAAAGAGGAGAACCAAAACAGAACCCCAGAATAATTCCATGATCAATAGTATAAAAAGCCAGTAAGGTCAAGAAGACCCAGGATAAATGCAGTACCCCCAATGCCTCTTTTGCCAAAGGTCATCCAAGGGTGAAATCACTGCCGTCCCATATTCGACTTAATCCTGACTGAAAGGAGGCTAGATAATCCCTTTCACCTTGAACTGCAGCACAATCATTGTCTCACAGCCTGCCCTAGAAAGGACACTGGATAGAAACTGTCCAGACTTGGTGGATTGAGTGACAGTCCATTAAGAAGAGGGCACACCAGCACCTTCTTAGTGCAACCACCCACTCCTTCAAGGAACAATTAACCACCACCTGGATAATAGCAGTAGCACTTAGACCACTTTATAGTGCTTTACAGCCCTCTTTAATCAGTTTACAGAGTCAGCATACTGCCCCCAACAATTTTGGTCCTCATTTTACCTTCCTCAGAAGGATGGAAGGCTGAGACAACCTTGAGCCTGGTGCGATTTGAACTGCCAAATTTCAGGCAGCCTTCAGTCAGCAGAAGTAGCCTGCAGTACTGCACTCTAACCACTGTGATACCAAGACTCTAAAATCACACTTCCCTTATCAGGCAGCCTTGATCAATCAGGGCGGGCATGGATCTAATTTATATCTATGTAGATTTATATTAGACCTAAAGTTGCTTTTAAAATGGATATAACAGCAACAAAAACCTTGTCGTCAGGCTTAACAAGATCCAACAGCAACAAGAACCCTGACCACTTCCTTAGGCTCAACAGGATCAAACTTTTCCCAAATTTATTTATTTATTTATTTATTTATCATAACTTCTGTACCGCCCCCTCTCCCGAAGGACTCGGGGTGGTGTACAGCCATCTAAAAGACATGAGTATATAACAATTAAAACACAATTAAAATTAATTAGATTAATGGCCAATTAAAACCTGATTATAAACATTTAAAAATTTAGAAACAATTTAAAATTACAAATTTAAAACTGATTAAAACCAATTTAAAATCCCCAACCGATAGTACTAGGCCAGACCGGCTTGTTGGAACAGAAAGGTTTTTAGTGCGCGCCGGAAGATCCGTAGCTCCGTGATGGTCCGGATCTCTGGGGGCAGTTCGTTCCAAAGATGGATGGCATAGGAAACAAAACTGTTACAGAATCTGGATGTCCTGCTAGAAATACTTTGAAACCTCCTCCCAGAGGGGAGCAACAGAAACAGACCATGAAGTGGGTGTGTGGGGTCTCTAACAATGCTTTGAACACATAGCGCTTTTACTGTAAGCAGTATCCCGAATAATGGGAAGCGAATCTTCTCGGCTGCCCTCACTACTCTCTGTATGGGCTTTCTATCTGAGGTACTGCTGCCACCAGACCAAAAAGTGATGCAGTTTGTTACCTGTCCTTGATTCTAAAAAAATGTTCTGGGATCACCCTTCTCTAGAGGCACACATTCTCTTTTTTTTCCTTCCGACTTTGACACGGGGCCCTTTAACTCTGCCCTATGGGGAAAGAAGAGGACATTGATTTACAGCGTGTTGCCTTGGCCAGATGCCCCGGTGAAACGCTGGGGCGGATTCCGTGCATTTGTTTCTATTAAAAATAGATTGCGTGGAGCATCATAGTGCTTTAAAGGCTACTGAGAGATCGGCCCACGCTCCATCAACTCTAATAAATTGCATGGCAGATAATTTTCTCCGCCCCATTTTGGCTCAGGAGCATTGCAATATTGCAGGGCTCCAACGTGGGCCAAAATGAGACATCAAGATGTCACCACCGTCTGCTGAAATTGTGGCTGATAATTCCGGATCCCTTCCTTTTTTTGTTTTTTCTCCTCTCCGGTTTATTAAGTTTGGTGAACAAGAAAGAAAACACTTCCATCATTCAGGTGCTCCTAAGCATTTTCACACCACTTCAGTCCCTGTGATGGATTGCCTGGTTCTCTGCTTAATGATAGAGTGCTCCAAGGATGACACTGGTCTTGATGGAATAGATGGAAGGTAGACTTGTACTTTATATCAGATCCAATCACTGGTCCATGTTTTACTCATAATTATCTGCCCAAAGAGATCATAGATCTTCAAAGTCTGAAGAAGACTGTTCCATCAACCCCACCCAGCTCTGTGAGATCCTTTAATACAGGTAATCCTTGACTTCAACCCCCAGAATTCCCTAATCACCTCTGCTGGCTAGGGAATTCTGGGAGTTGACGTCACACATCTTAAATTTGCCGAGGTTGAGAAATACCACATTAAGCTAAAATGCTGTGGAAATGTGAGAGCGTGTGACCAGTATTAAAAACTAAATAGCTGGTTTTATTTTTATTATCTTTATTAATTCCACTAGGGAAGCATAAAGACTCACACGGTTTGAAGAAGAAGAAGAAAAAAAGATATTGTGGGCATCAGGGGAAGCCCCTTTTATTACCTGAGGCGATCTATCTGTCCCCATTATTATAAACGGCTGCTATTTAATTGCTGCGCGTTACAGCTTTATCGGGGTCGTATTTTTAATTTTTGCACGGTTATGTCTTTCCTTGGGGCTGTTTTTTTTTCTTTCCTTTTTTAAAATGAAGAACGGTGTGGAAATTTCTTAAATGAAGCAATAAATAAACAACCGGCTAATACGAACACTGATTGCAACAATTACTGCACGAGGCAAAAATCAGGTTTTGCATGTGGTTTGACTGTTGGATGCCCAAAGGGAAACTTTAGGGCAAATTGCAAAAAAAAAAAAGCTGCTGTCGTATGGTGGGGAAGATGTTGGAGGAAGAATGGGAAAACCCTGGTTGTGTCAGTGTCAGGGGTGTCAATGTCAGGGGTGATCCGGCCCGAATGGTGCTTAGATCTGGCCCGCGGGACCAACCTGGAAACAGTGAAGGACCAGCCTGTAGTGCCTCTGCCCGCAAACACGGAGCTCAGGGGGACTGTGTGTGGCCCTCCCGAGCTCCATTTTTACTGGCAGAGGGCTGCAAGAGGCCATCGCAGCCGAAAACGGAGCTCGCAAGGATCATGGACGGCACTCCCAAGTTCCATTTTTGCTGGCAGAGGGTTATAGAAGACTGTCGAAACGGAGCTTGGGAGCACATTTTCGCTGGCAGAGTGCTCAGGTCGCCACAGGCGGCCCCGACACGAGAGACGTTGAGTTGGTCACAGCCACCCTGGCCACGCCCATCCTGACTCCCCAAGGTCAAACACAACTCTGCTGCACAGCCCTCAACGAAATTGAGTTTGACACCCCTGCTCTAAACCAGTGTTTCTCTAACTCAGTAACTTTAAGATATGTGGATCAGCTCCCAGAATTCCCCAACCGGCAGTGTTTCTCAGTCTCAGTAATTTTAAGATTGTGTGGACTTCAACTCCCAGAATTCCCTAGTCAGTAGTGTTTCTTAACCTCAGCAACTGTAAACTGGTTGGACTTCAACTCCCAGAATTCCTCAGTCAGCAGTGGCTTTCCGAGCTAAACGAGATACTCGTAGCTGTTTAGTTCCTGCATGATTGTACCCCAAATGATTGTACCCCGTCTATCTTGAAGGATGATGGCTGCTTGGGAAAAGTTACCGATGTGCATCCACTGAATTTTCTCGAGCTGTTTAGCCTGTAATGTTGGCTCCAAATTCCCTAAATTGGCCCAGGAGGACAGAAGCAAGCAACTGGCGTGCAATGAAAGGGATTTTTGGATCAATAATAGTTGCAACTTGTGGGCTGTTTGAGTGACACTACTGTTGTTGGTGAGTGGCCAAGTTTTCGATGAACTCACTTGAGACTCCCTCGCATTAGAGATAAAAAGAAACCAAACGGCTAAAAAGCTGAAATAGCAAGTCACAAAAGGGAAAAATCAATGTGAAAAGAGGGTTACAATTCAGCCAAACAGCTCCAAATCTCCTCGACTTACGACCACAATTGAGCCCCAAACTTTGTTGCAAAGCGAGACATTTGTTCAGTGAGTTTTGCCCCATTTTACAGCCTTTCTGGTCAGAGTTGTTGAGTTGGTAACAAGGTTGTTAAGTGAATCGGGCTTCCCCATCCACTTTGCTGGTCAGAGGGTTGCAAAAGGGAATCACATGACTCCCGGGACAGTGCAACTGTCATAATTATGAGTCAATTGCCAAACGTCCAAATTTTGATCACGCGAACATGGTGATGCTTCAAAGGCTGTAACTGTGAAAAACGGTCCTAAGTCACTCTTTTCAGTACCGTTGTAACTTCGTACGGTCACTAAATAAAGAGTTTCAGTGAAGCAGGCAAACCAGGCAACCCCCCCCCCCCCATGGAACAGAGCACAGCAAACTCCAGATGTTGGCAATTGCATATGAGGCTCCACAGATTCAATGCTTGTTCCTGACAAATGCCCCTCCCACTGGCACCTCTTTATATCTCAGTCCCCAGGTGTGCCTTGTGAAAGGGGGCAGGGCACTCTTCTCCCTCATAGCCAGCTCAATCCGTGTTGGTCACACCTTCTCTCCTCTCTATGTCTTCTTGGATCAGGAGAGGGTAGTCCTTGCTTGTCATCCGAACTCTGTCCCTCCCGCTCCTCCCTATCTGCAGGCCTTACTACTTCACAAAAGTCTTGCCTGGACTGACTCTGCCTTTCCCCAGTTTCTTCCAAGGCCAACAGAGCTTCTCTGTCGGCTCTTGTTCCAACTCATCTTCCCCCATAGTCAGACTCTGGCATGACACATCTTTCCTTCCTTCTGTCCCATCAATCTTTCTTTTCCCCACAATTGTGGGTGGGTAGCGATGGGTGTATCTCTAGAAAAGAGAAGTTCACTGAATTTTTCTGAAACAAACAAACAAGCAAGCACCTGGCACATCATTTTCATAGGATAACGCCCAGATCAGAAAAAGTCAAGATTCTTACAAGAATTAACGAATGTTAGGGAAGAAATTATAGAGGTCCCTGAAGAAATAACAGAGCAGGCCAGGAAATATTAGTAGTTGGTGGAAATGGTTGGTCAGATTAAGAGAAAGAAAGAAAGACAGAAAGAAAGAAGAAACAGAGCATAAACTAGTATAATTGCCTTGCTCCAGAATTAGGGCAATAGTGATGATTTACTTGACTGATCAGAGACGTTTTGGGAAAACATGAGGGTTACATAAGCTATCTTTTAAGTTTTTTAGTGCTTTTGGCTTTAAAATGAAAAGTAACAAAGAATTTACAGAATAATACAAAACAACAGAGTTGCAGGGGGCCTGGAGATCTTCTAGTCTAGCCCCCTGACCAAGTAGGAGACCCTACTTCCATTCCAGACAAATCTGTAGAGTTTCTCAGTCATCAAGGTCATGGTTGTCCTAAAGGTGCTTTTTTTTAGGAGGCAACTGGACTTTTTTGATTTTTCTTTGAAGACATTTTCCTTCTCATCCAAGAGGCTTCTTGGTGTGGGAGTAGGAATGGATTTCCAGAGGAAGAAAAAACTGCAGAGTATACAAACCAGGAGCACTATTCAAGTGACTCTGAGGACACAGATGATCCTATAAAAGGATGCAAATGATCAGCTCTCTACAAGGACTATAAATCCTTCCATTCCCCTCCATCTAGTCAGAGCTGAAGAAATTTCTTGGATGAGAAGCAAAACATCTTCAAAGAAAAAACAAGAAAGTCTACTTGCCTCCTGAAAAAGTGCCTTTGGGATTCTGGACAAATGGCTGTCCCAGCTCCTCTGGAAAACTCCAGGGATGGAGCTTTTTCCAAAAGCAAGTGGACTTTCTTTGTCTTTGTTTAAAGACATTTCACTTCTCATCCCAGAAGTTTCTTCAGTTTAGTTCAGAACTGAAGAAGCTTCTGGGATGAGAAGTGAAACAAGCGAAAACAAAGGAAGTCCACTTCCCTTTTGAAAAAGCACCTTTGGGACAACCATGACCTGGATGAGTGAGAATCTCCACAGACCTCCAGTGATGGAGCACCATGACTTCTGAAGGCAAGCCATTCCAGTGATTAATTGTTCTCACTCTGGGTAAATTCCTCCTTAGCTCTAAGTTGGATGTCTCTTCAATAAGTTTTCATCACACTGAAGTTCCCATCTCTTCAATAAGTCACTCTCAGGTGCTTTGGAGAATAGGTGAACTCCTTCTTCTTTGTGACAGCCTCTCAACATCAAACAGTTTGGAGAATTGTATGTCTTCTAAAAGCCAACAGTTGATGTCTTCTCTGGTTAGTTCACTGCAGGCTTTCTATACCACATCAAACCAATGGATTCCTAGCACATTGGCAAGAATGAACGAAAGCTTAGTTCTGCTATGTATCCTATCCTAAGCTTAACAATTTAGTAATTTAATTCAGCGGTCCCAAAGATTTACAGCTCGGTGGCCCGGTGTGGGTAGGGAGAAGGGAATCCATTAGGGTTAGGGTTAGGGTTAGGGTTACGTACGTGTGCACTGGCCTGCCACTCATACAAGTTGATCTCTGTTCATGTGCTCAACCAGTGGTGGGATGCAACTGGTTTTACTACCGGTTCGGTGATGAGCACGTGCTTCGCTCTGAAGCTCTGCCGCGCAGCTTCAAATAAGCAGCTATTGAACTTACCCGAGGCAGCCCAGGTGAGTAGGAAGGCTGCGGAGGCACGGAAAACAGCTGTACTGCACGATTCAGCTGAGCTAGAAAGAAAAAAAGGGGATATAGGATAGGATAGGGGAGGGGCAAGTGGTTGGGGCTAAATGCTCGTTGCCACTACCAGTTCACTAGAACTGGTGCGACCAGACTGAATCCCACCACTGTGCTCGACCCCGCTGCTCATGCAGGTTGAGTTCCACACGTGTGCGCGCCGGCCTGCTGCTTGCACAAGTCGAGCTACACGTGTGTGCCAGCCAGCTGCTCATGCCTCCCTGATTCTGAACAGGCCATGGCCCGGAAGTGGCCCGTGGTTGGGGACCCCTGATCTAGTTAACAGAGGAAACCTGGAGACAATGGGACACGATGGATCTCTAGCCGCTTTAGGACATTCATCTCATTTCCGGAAGCCTGCGGATTCTGCTGCGACATGTAGCTCCCGAAATTGAGATGCCACAATAACATTGACAATATGGCAGAGCATAAAAATTTCATGTGCATAAGGAACCAGACTGTGTGACCTTCTCTGCAAGAAACCTGTTACATCTCATTGATTAGAGAGGAACAATGCTGTTAATGGGGACTTTGGTGGGTTTTTTATTACGTGGCCACCTCTTCCCTTCCCATAATTTACCTACATTATAAAGAAATTCAGGAACGGGCTCTCCAAGCCAGAACTGAACTTGGAACAATCTGACTGTGATAATGGAGAGCTGATTCCCCCAACCCCCGTCGTATAAATTATGTAGAAAGAGTAGAGATGTTCAAAGCCCAGCAAAGGGCTTGATACGTTTCGATTCCCTCTCCGATCTGTCTGGCATCTGTAGCTGTGGTGAGCTTTAGAAAGGGGGAAAGCTTGGAACTGTTTTGTTTGAAGAAAAATAATTTGATTTGTGATCTAGGAGGAAGACGGAGGTTCCTCGCTGGGCTGCAGAAATTCACTTATCCAGGAATGGAAGAAACCGATCCTCAAGGAGAGTGTGTTAATTGCATGTTCATATTTCAAATAGTCCTCTGCTGAAAACCGCTCGTTTAATGACGGTTCAAAGTTACAACAGCGCTGAAAAAGCTGACTTACGACTGGTTCTCGCGCCTCCCGTCGTTGCAGCCTCCTCATGGTCATGCGGTCAGAATTTGGGCAACCAGAATTTATTTATTTATTTATTTATGATGGTTGCAGCATGCCAGGAACTTGTGATCGCCATTTGTGACTTTCCCGATTGGCTTCTGAGAAGGAAAAGTCAATGGGGGGAGGCCAGCTTCGCAATAGGGGAAGTTTCAGTCGCCAGTTGTGGTTGTAAGTCAAGGACTACCTGTACCGTGCTTCCCTGAGCCTTTTGACCACAGTGGCTGGGAATTTGGGGAGTTTAATCCAACCCAATGAGAGGAGCACCAAGTTCAGCATGCCAGAATCCCTGGAGGTTTTTAAGAAGAGCCTGGACATCCACTTGTCCAGAATGGTAAAGAGCAGGGCTGTCAAACTCAGTTTCATTAAGGGACACACAAAGGTTGTGGGGGGAGATATGGGGGGCCTGGCCATGGGGGCGTGGCCAGCATGATGTCACTCGTGTCGAGGGGAGGGTGCCTGTAGTGGCTTGAGCGCTGTACCAGCGAAAAACAGCCTCCAGCAACCCTCTGCCAGCAAAAACAGAGCTCGGGAGGGCCGTACGTGCCCCTTGCAAGCTCCATTTTTGCTGGTCCTTCGCTGTTTCCAGGGTGGCCCTATGGGCCAGATCTAAGCATCCCGCAGGACGGATCCAGGCCCCGGGCCTTGAGTTTGACACCCCTGGTATAGAGGGATGGATGGCTGCAGTGTTCCTGAATCATGTGATCAATTTTTGTGACCTTCCGACAAACAAAGTCAATGGGGAAGCCAGGTTCACTGAACAACTGGGTTACCAACTTAACAACTGCAGTACCCCTTTCTATTCTGTTGTTATTCTTCTTTTGTGGAAGGAAGCACTGCTGATTTTGAACACAGCCAGGCGTGTGTACATTTTGTCGGTTTTCCTTGTTTTCTTTTACTGTCCCACTTCTCCCCAACAACCTATTCAGGCTGGGGAAAAGAAACTGGTGAAGCTTGAAAATGGCTGGAAAGAAAACAAGACCAGACAGATAATAATTTCTCCCTGCAGATCTCACTGATGAGTTTCAGGGAGGGAGATGACCTTAATTACCAGGGATGGAGTGTCCAAATAGGATGGTTCAAGAGCTGGAATTGGTTGTGACACAGAATAATCGGTCTCCGTGAAAAGAGGAATTGCCTTCAAGTTTGAAACAGTTCTTGAGAAATGGCTGCAGAATCCTGATGAGCAAGGAGGGTTAATTGGTTGATTGATGTAATTGTTTCCCCTTTTAAAATCAATTATTGATTGATTTACTATAGTTTCATATTGCCCAGGTGAGTCATGACTCCTGGTAGCTTACACAAAAATTAAAAATAAAGTAAAAAACAAGAACAGGAGGGTAAAATAGGAGAAAAACAGAAATGGAAACAACGAGCATTGCCATTCTATCAACCCTTCAACTTAAGCCATCCTAGGACCCCCTCATGCACACTACCATAGTATAGGTCACCCTTGACTTACGACCAGAATTGAGCCCCAAATTTCTGGTGCTAAGCAAGGCGGTTAAGTAATTTGGCCCCATTTTATGACTGTTCTCGTCACAGCTGTTAAGTGAATCACTACTACATTGGTAGCCCAGTTGTTCAGTGAATCTGGCTTCCCCATTGACCTTGTTTGTCAGAAGGTTGCAAAAATTGATCACACCATCATAAATATGAGTCAGTTGCCAAGCGGCTGAATTTTGCCCATGGGGATATGACTGCTGCAACGGTCATAAGTGTGATGTCAGAGTTCCACACAACATCAGCAACGCAATCAGAACTCCAAAGAAACAAAAGTCCTTAGAAATAAGATTTTATTGAAGACTATTGTATTGGTACGGTCTGGAGAAATCCTGAACCTGAAATTCCCAGGCCTTCTCCACTCAAGTAAAGTGAAAGTTCCACCCCATTAATTATCACATGTTAATTTCTCACCAACCCCTTCAAAGAAACAGTTCATTTCAACCCCTCCTCTTGCAGATACCTACAACCCAGAGAAGATTCTCATGAGAAATATTTCTAAGAGAATGCAGAATAGATAACAGCTGCCAGTTGGTTCTATCAACCTCCACTCCCCCAAGTTGTTGGCCTTGCTAAAAATGTGTCAATGTGTAAAAGGTCCAGTATAATATTTGCAAAAGCACCCAACTAATACATTTTCAGCACAAAAGCCTCCTTTTAGCATGGCAAGTCGCTTTTTCAGTGCCGTTATAACTTTGAACAGTTACTCAGTGAACTGTTGGAAGAGGAGGACTGTCTGTACTACTTTTATTACAAGGTTTAGTAACAGAATCTTGTAAATCTGAATGCACTTCCCCCTTCCCTCCCTATCCTCATGAGAACTAGGGAGGGTCTCGCCTGAGGCGCTTTCTCTGGTTACAATTCTGTGTAGGGACTCAAGTTTCTTTTATCTAACTATCACCTTCCTCCTGTTCCTCTTAAGTTATTCCTTCTTCCTGTTCTAGCCACAGAGCCACCCATCTTAACTGAAGCCTAAATAGCTGAAGGGCATCAATGTTCGGTCTCTAGGAGCATTTACTAGAAAGAGCAAGAACAGCAAACATTTGCAAATGTAAAAAATTGCTATAGGTATATATATATAAAAGGTGTTGAAACTCAGTGCAGAGAAGAGCGGCAACAATGATTAGGGGGCCTGGAGATGAAAACATAGGAGGAACGTTTGAAGGAATTGGGTATATCTAGTGAAAAGAAGGACTAGGGGTGACATGATAGTAGTGTTCCAATATTTGGGGGGTATGGGGCTATCACAAAGAAGAAAGAGTCAAATTATTCTCCAAAGCACCTGAAGACAGGACAAGAAACAATGGATGGAAATTAATCAAGGAGAGAAGCAACCTAGAATTAAGGGAAATTTTCCTGACAGAACAATTACCGTATTTTTTGGCGTATAAGATACACTCTCTCCCCCACCCCAAAAAGAGTGAAAATGTCTGTGCATCTTATACAGCAAATGTTGCAGAAGCCCCACTCACCCACTGGCTGTTTTTTTGGCCTTCGCACACCCTGTTTTTGGGCCTTTTTCCAGCCCATTTTTGAGGCTTGTTTTGGCCCGTTTTCAAGGCTTTTTAAGCCCATTTTTAGGCTTTTTTGGCTTGTTTTCGGGCCTTTAGCTGGCCCATTTTTGAGGCTTGTTTTGGCCTATTTTTGAGGATTTCTAAAGCCTGTTTTCTAGGCTTTTCCAGCCTGTTTTGGGGCCTTTTTCAGGCCCATTTTTGAGGCTTGTTTTGGCCCGTTTTCTAGGCTTTTTCGGCCTGTTTTCAGGGCTTTTTCAGAAAAAATGGGCCAAAAAAGCCCCAAAAACGGGCTAACTAAAGCCTCAGAAATGGGCCGAAAAAAAGCCTCAAAATGGGCTGAAAAAAAACCTCAGCAATGGGCTGAAATAAAGCCTCAAAAACAGGGCCGAAAAGGGCCCCAAAATGGGGTGTTCAGAGGTCAAAATCTTTTTGTTGTTGCAAATTAGGTGCATCTTCTAAATTAGGTGCATCTTGTACACCGAAAAATGCGGTAATCAGTGGAACAACCTGACTCCAGAAGCTCTGTGTGCTTTGAAGAAGAGATTGGGCAGCCATTTGTCTGCAGTAGAACTGGGTTCCCTGCTGGAGCAGGGGGTTGGATTAGAAGACGGTCCCTTCCAACTCTGTTTTTCCTTGTTTGTGGGAAGGGCGGCTCTTCTGAACGTTTTGGCTGCAATCATGCCTCTCAAGCTGTCCGTTCGAGGAAATTCTGACTGCATGGTTGAGCGTGTTATTGCAAGTTCTTTGTGGCTGGGTGGAGGTCCTTGTAGGTCAGTCTAATGGCTGGTTCCTGTTTTGTCTGCCCATTGAAGCGATGCTGGGTTTTTGAACAAAGGCACTTGGGTTTAATTCCCTCCTCTCCCCCTTCTCTCCTTAGCCTGTGAATCTGTAACTAGATGCAAGAATGGCAGCCAAGCGTAGAACTTTATGGTTAAACAGACTCTTAAGTCTCAACTCACTTTGTTATTAGCCTTTCATAAAAAGATGTGCATCTTTTTTCCGTTGAGAAGAAATATCTTAGTTTCGTCTCCCAGGAGAGAAGAGTAGCAAACAATAACCCATTCGAGGAACTAAGACAAATGAGCTAACAGTAAACAACAGTCTCAAAGGTGCTTTTTTTTTTCAAAAAGCAACTAGACTTTCTGGTTTTTCTTTGAAGACGTTTCCCTTCTCATCCCGGAAGCTTCTTCAGCTCTTCCCCCCTAATCCAGTCAGAGCTGAAGAAGCTTCTTGGATGAGAAACAAAACGTTTTCAAAGAAAAACAAAGAAAGACTAGGTGCCTCTTGACAAAAAGCACTTTTGGGACAACCGTGACCTGGATGACTGAGAAAATTTCCATAGACAGTAAATAACAGCTTAATTAAGGAACTACCAAAGACCATTCCCACCAACACTGACAGGGCCAGCCTCTTGTACAGGTGGTCCTTGACTTAACAATCATTTGTTCAGTGACAAAATTTACAACAGCGCTCAAACAAGAGATTTATGACTGTTTTTCCTATTTAGTATCTGTTCCAGTATCCCCATGGTCACATGATCACTATTCGGGCAATTGGCCATTGACTAGTGTTAAGGAAAGTCCCCCGTTAGAATGAGTGTGTTCAGCGAAGCGTAATGAGAATGGTGTTGCAGAACACACAAACCAGCATACAGAGACACTGAATTGTAAAAAATAGGTTTTTACTTCCGTGGAAATAGAGGTATGCAAAGTCCATCAATCAATCCAAATTCATACACTTCATACAAGTCAGTCAGTCACCAACAGTTCAGTTCAGGGATAATCCAAAAACACAGTCCAGAATCAAATAAACAGGTCGGTACACAAAGCTTGCAAACAGTAGCAAAACTCACAGTAAATTCAGGCTGGTCAATACACGACATTTCTACAACCAACAGCAACCAGCATCTAACAGTGATTCTGGCTCCATCTTATGGCCGCTTGAGGAAAACAGCAACCAATCACATTTACAGCAGTACTTAAAGATACAGTATTGCTACCATGGTTTATATATTGCCAACCCAACTGTTAGATTACATTCCTAACAACTAGTATTTATGATGTCCTGGAGTCATGTGATCCCCTTTTGGGATCTTCTGACAAGGGAAAGTCAATGTGGAAGCCAGATTCAATTAACAACCGTGTCTATGGAGGTTCTCAGTCATCCAGGTCCTGGTTGTCCCAGAGGTGCTTTTTTTCAAGAGGCATCTGGATTTCCTGGTTTTCCTTTGAAGTTTCATTTCTCATCCAAGAAACTTCTTTGGCTCTGATTGGATTAGTGGCGAAAGGAAAGATTGATACTCCTTGCAGACAGCTGGTCATTTCCATCCTTTTAGAGATCGTTGAGAGCACTTGGAAGTTTATCTGTGTCTTCCAAGTGGCCTCAACGACTCTCCAAAAAGGATGCAAATGACCAGCTGTCTGCAAGGAGTATCAATCCTTCCATTCCCGACCATTCAGTCAGAGCTGAAGAAGCTTCTTGGATGAGAAGCGAAACCTCTTCAAAGAAAAACCAGAAAGTCCAATGGCCTCTTGGAAAAAAAAAAATCACCTTTGGGACACTTAACAACCATGTTACTAACTTAACAACTGCAGTGATTCACTTGACAACTGTGGTAAGAAAGGTCATAAAATGGGGCAAAATTCACTTAACAAATTTCTCACTTAACAATGTAAATTCTGGGCACAATTGTGGTCGTAAGTCGAGGACTACCTGTACAGAGCAAATCTTTAGCAACATAAATTTTGGGCTCGGACCACTGCGGACCTCCAGGCCTTCCGGCGTGCACTAAAAACCCATCTTTTCCAGTCAGCTGGTTTGGCCTAATACCTTTGGGGTTTTAAATTGTAAATTTTTGAATTTTAAATTTTTTATATTTTTAAATCCTAAATTTTATCTTGGTATTCTAATTTTAGTCGGCCAATTTATATAATTTGTTTTAATTAATATTTTTAACTTTTGTTGACTTGTTTTAAAAGGCTGTACACCGCCCCGAGTCCTTCGGGAGAGGGGCGGTATAGAAATCTTGACAATAAAGACAATAAAGACAATCAGTTGTGGTTGTAAGTTGAGGAATACTTTTAGATTGTCTTAATTTCATGTAGAACATGCCCTGAGTTTAAAGATGAAAACAAGTCACATTAAACTAATATAGGCAGAATTCACAAGCTCCCCTTGTTTTGTTTTGTTTTTGCAGTGAAGAAGTTGTTAATGCAAATACGGCATCTTCTTTTGGCAAATGTTTTTCATTTCAGGAGGGATTGAGTATCTGTGCACTCCGTTAATATATTGTGTTAAGATCTTCTGAAGAAGAAGAACTCGGGGAGAAAATATTTTTCAAACAATGCTGTGTGTCTTGAAAAGGAAATCACGATAAGAATAATTTAAATTTGCCACAATTGACAAGAACATTTCTCTTTGGAGGGCGTGAAGGAGAGAGATGGAAAACGAGATTTTCCTGTAACTTCAGAGTCATCTCAGCTTTTAATCAGAAGAGAATTGGTTTCTGGATTAAGGCACAAAAATTTGAATGTCTTGTTATAGTTCCATTTTATTTGACAAGATAGTACACTCAGTGAAAAAAATCAGTGTGTCATCCTTTTAAAGGAAAACTGGAACCGATAACAAGTACTGCCCCCTTTTTTTAAGTGCTCAGCAACAACTACATTTTGGGACTGGCAGGGTTGATTGAAATAGTTTTAGACTACTGAAATTCTGAAGACCTCATGATGTCCCTAAAAGTTATCCTAATCTTTTGTTTGTCCTTCCAAGTTTCTGTCTGATGCCTGTGCCTTTGTCAAAGTGATATAGCATTTAGAACATGCCCTGACTTTAAAGATGACAATAAGTCACAGTGAACTAATACAGGAGAACTCATACTCATTCTATCTAATCTCTCATCTTCTGAAGGAAAAAAAAAAATCTCAAGAATGGGGCATCTCTTTCCCAACTTCTGGATTGAAACATTCCTCTTGGCTATCTTGAGAAGTGCCATCAATATGTGCTGGGTCTCCTCCCAGTGTTTGCATTGATACACAATTCACAGAAGTTTGTTTATGGATCCAACCTGGGTCTGTCACCGGGACTAGAGGTTTAATCTTCCTAGCTTTCAAACTCATGCTGGAGCCCATTCTGATGGAGAGAACTTCCCAGAGGATGGTCCCCACCATGAGTTCAAAAGCTAAGAAGACTTGTCAGGGTTCCAAGTGTCCTGACCCGGGCTTCCCAAAATCACGAAGCAGACTCCTTGTCCCAACAAAACCTTTTTTCATTAAGCTAATGTGAATTCCTCTCATTCACATCCAACAAAGTCCCGGCAAACAGTCTTTCAAGGGTGAATTTATAACCACAGACCTTATCAGGCTTGAAGAGCTGCCCGGCCGATATCGTCCAAATGCAGTGCTGTACAAGAAAATACTTGGCACGGAGTCTCTGAGAGTCAGGAACAAATCTTCACCCTAATTAAGCAAACTAATTGTCTCCTGTAAACTCTACTCCTCTTTCCCTTCTCTTTATTCCCTATGGGAGGGGCCATTCAACGTCCACTTGTGCCTTTACTCCTGAGTCGGCCCTTGTTCCTTAACTGTTCCCTTTTCCTGGCAGCTCTGCACATGTGCACATCGGGAACAGGTTCCAGCTGTTCTTTTGTCCCACTGATCTCCAACTCTGAAGGCAGCTGATAACTGTCGGATGGTCTTGGCCCCATCTCTGCCTCCGATGCAGAGCATCCATCAGAGCCTTCCCCAGACTCCAGGACTGGCCCATGTTCCTCCCCAACCTCCTCACTGTCTGAGTCTGCCACCAGCTCCCCTGGCCGCTGGCGACCCGGGTCACAACACCCACGTTGGTGGTTGCAGCACTAGTAGTCTTCAACTTATATAACTGTTTGTTTAGTGGCCATTCAAAGTTACAACAGCACTGAAAATATTGTCTTACGAATGATTTTCACACTTACCGTTATAACATCCCCACAGTCATGTGATGAAAATTCAGACGCTTGGCAACTGACTCATATTTGTGACGGTTGCAGTGACCTGGGGATACCTTTTGCGACCTTCTGACAAGCAAGGGAAGCCAGATTCACTTAACATCCGTAATACTAACTTAAGAACTGCACTGATTCACTTAACAACCGAGGCAAGAAAGATCATAAAATGGGGCAAAACTCACTTAAGAACTGTCTTACTTGGCAGCAGAAATTTTGGGCTCAGTTTGTGTTTGTAAATCAAGGATTACCCTACCTATATTAGATTACAAGACCCAAGATACTGTAAATGTTAGGTATTTTCCTGAATTCGTGTTGAGTGCTTTGTATATAATTGGGATTAGAAATGAGAATATTTCCTTCTCTGACACCTACACACACTGGCGGAGTGTTCTAAAAATATGCTCCAGTATAACAGCAATTCTGCTCCTAGAATAGTTTGTCTTATGTAAATTTAAGAAACTTGCATATTTTTTCTTGTCTTTCATGATATACCATCCTCCAGCTAATTATTCTTTCTTGCACATGGCTTAAAACTTGCATTTTTAAGGAAACAGTGATCTTCAAATGGCATGAATTGTAGAGCCTATGTTACATCTAAAGATTAAGAAAAAAGTAACATTTTGAAAAGGTAAATAGGAAAGCAGAGAGGAAAGAAAAGGGAAGAGCTGACTTGAGATTTAAAAAAAAAGCCTGCCCACTGTAGCATGTAATTCCATTTAAAAGCATGCCATAAATAAATCAGATATTTTTAAATTGAACTATAGCCTTAATGAAGTATCCTTCTTCGGACTACAAAAATAAAGAAATAAAAATAAAACTGGACTGATATACTGGAATTTATTTCTTTGAACGATCTGCATGGCCTCTCATCTTAGAATAGAAGTTTAAGAAGAGAGGAAAATACAGATAGTCAGTCCATGACTTACAACATTTAGAGACTGCTCGAAGTTACAACGGCACTACTTACGACCATTTTTCACTCTTATGACCAACAACGCCACGGGCAGGCGATCAAAATCCAGACACTTTGCAACTGACTCATATTTATGACGGTGGCAGTGTCCCGGGGTTAAGTGATTCCCTTTTGCGACCTTCTGACAAGCAAAGTCCATGGGGAAGCCAGATTCAATTAACAACCGTGGTAGTAACTTAACAAGCGCTGAACAAATGTGGCAAGAAAAGTCATAAAACGAGGCAAAACTTGCTCAACAAATTTCTCACTTAGCAACAACATAAATTCTGGGCGCAATTGTGGTCGTAAATCGAGAATTTCCTGTATTATTTAATTATTTTTGATGTGGGCTTCCAGCTTGTATTTCTCAAAGGTACTTTTTCAAAAGGCAACCGGATTCTTTTTTTTTTTCCTTGAGGAAAAAGAACAAAACATTTTGTTTCTCATCCAAGAAACCTTTGAGACAACTAGAAAATGGATGACTGAGAATCTCTACAGACAGCTTGTATTTTTATTTTGTCAAATTTTAGCCCCTTCCCCCAAATTTCTGATCCTTTAATTGCCGCCTACCAGTGAAAATAAGTGGGGAATTACTTGTGTGTTTAGAAATGTTGAGACTTCATTTGCTTAGATATTCAATTGACCTCAAAGTAAGGAGCGAAAGAAAGGCAGAAAATGATGTTGTAATCTAATTAACATTCTGCTAGGTGTTAGGAAAAATATTGGATTTGGACTGATGCAAGTGCCTGGATTTAGCATATGAAGTTCTTATGCTTCTCAGGCAATTTAAAAATGCCACAAGAGTGAGGAGAAAATTGCTAAGAGGCAGTCCTCAGTTTAAGACCGTTTGGTTAATGATGATTTGGAATTACAACAGCACCGGAAAAAGCAGGGTGGATTTGATTTAAATCAAGTCAATTTAAATGACAATTTAAATCCCTAGTAAAAAGGATTGATTTAAATCAACTTGATTTAAATCATAATTTTTAAAGAGCAACTGTCATCTCTGATCCGCTTTTGACTTGCCGACAGTCCCAATATTGCAGAATAGACAGCCTCATGCTACATAACTAAGCGCCGTTTCATGCTGAATAAACTAAATTATTATTTTTTTAAGTTTTTCATTTTTAAACAAACATACACAGACATACATACACAAACAAAATGTAAAAGCATATAAACCTAAAAAACATCCAATTCTATGTTATACAGTGTGTCAGTTGGTTACAAATTTTTGTGCCATTCTTTCATAGTCTTCACTTACAATTATATATGTTATCACTTTGTTTATCTTAATGTATAGTCATATCTCACCAATTGTTAATATTCTTTTAACTAATCTATTATTCCATCATTGTATACAGAATAATTCTCAATATAGTTATATGTTCAACCAATGATTATATATTTTTATATTTATAATCTATATCATTATGTTAGTCTTATTTCTAAGAATTAACATAGTTCAATAACTATATCTTTTCATCTAACCATTGGTAAAATAAACCCCATATTCTATAACATTGTTTATCCTCTTGTTCTCTCATTTCAAATGTCAATTTACTCATTTTGGCACAGTCCATAATTTTCTTAATAAACTTCCTCCTGCATAGGTGTTTTTTCGTTTTTTCCAATTCTTAGCAAATAACGATTCTAGCCGCAGTTAAAATATTTACAATCAAATATTTCAGTTCTTCGTTATGTATTTCTGGTATAATTCCCAGTAAAAATATTTCTGGCTTAAAGTCTATAGGCTGTTTTATCATCTTTTCCAACCATGTGTGGGTTTTAGTCCAGGATCTTTGTGCCTCCTTGCATGTCCACCATATATGGTAATATGAACCAGGCGTCCGATGACATTAATAAACTAAATTATTAATGGATCTTAAATCCGGCCTGGGGGGGGGGCTGTCCTAGAAACAGTGAAGGACCGGCTTGTGATGCCTCTGCCAGCAAAAACAGAGCTTGCAAGGGCACACCAGCCCCCAGCACTCCGCTTTCACTGGCAGAGGGTTGCAGGAGGCCGTCGCAGCCGAAAACGGAGCTCAGGAGCCCATTTTCGTGACAGAGCGCTTGGAACACCACAAGTGTCCCCGACACGAGAGATGTTGAGCTGGCCACACCCACTCTAACCACGCCCACCCCGGCCCTCCCGAGATCAAACACATCCCTGATGCGGCCCTCAATGAAATCAAGTTTGACACCCCTGCATTAGGATGCCTCTTCCCTATACGCTTTATTCCGCAAACTTTTTATTCTGTTTTGAACCTTTGTCCTGTGGTTAACCTGCAATTATTATTTTTTAATTTAACCCCCGGAAGGGAAGTTGCCTAGGTCAGCTGGCTCTCCCTATTTCCTCTTACAAGTTGTGAGATAACAAACCTTCCAGCCCTAAACCCGATCAGTTAATTATTTCCCTCTTTTGTTGTAGCAGGTGTTCAGGGCATTGCTAGACACTTAATCGTCATTAATACCTTAACCTTACTTTGATGGTGCCTCATCTAAGCCATTCCGGGGAAATGAAAGGGATTCTACCATCATTTCAGCCTTGAACTGCTCTTAACTATAGAAGGAACTGTGGTGATGGTCTCTGAGTTTGGTTGTTTCCTTGCAAATGTTTAATTACAGGTAGTCCTTGACTTAAATTAGTTCGTTTAATGACCGCTCAAAGTTACAAAGTTTTGCGACTCCATTCTTTCACCATTTAGAAGGGTCTTCAAACTTGGCAATTTTGTGACTTGTGGACTTCAATTCCCAGAATCCCTCAGCCAGCTTGCTGGCTGAGGGATTCTGGGAGTTGAAGTCCACAA
>JAEANM010004752.1:0-20401 GCA_017656035.1 Myanophis thanlyinensis
GAGAGCAGGATTTTCCCGCTCTCTGATAACCGACACCAGACTTGGTGTCTCCTGCATTTATACTTAACCGGGTTTTCTATCTCTCTGCTAACTGACACCAGACTTGGTGTGTCCTGTATTTTTAATCAGGTATAGAACACTTTTTAGAGTTGTATTTCATCTAGAAATATCTATAAATGATTCCAGCATCTGTTTGTAATACAGGAACAGGATGGTATATATATTTGTTCCCAGAGCCTGAGCCAACACTGTGAGCAGCATGAACATGTAAACATTAATCTCCCTTCTATTACTTAGAAAAAAAAATTCTCAGTCATCACGAGAAATGCCCTTGATTTATTTTCTTGTTTTATTTTTCAGTCCTGCGATAATAATAAAAAGCTGCCACCTTCTTTCTTTATCTGGAATGCACCTTTGGGTCAGTCACTCTTTGTGAATGATCGGGAAGTGACTCAGGATTTCCGTCTCCCTCCTGGGACTTACGTGGTAGTTCCCTCTACCTTGGAACCTCATCAGGAGTCCGAGTTCATTCTGCGAATCTTCTCCAGAAAGCACAGTTTGTGGTAAGAACTCCTTTCTTAGTTTGCAAAGACAATCCTAACACCCAGACTTCTTGTTTTTAATTCCTCCTGTGTGTTTCCAGCAAAACCTTTGTGCCTCCCTCTTCAGTTCTGCTTCCTTTTATCTCCTTTTTCACCACATCCATAGTTTCGTTTCTTCAAATATCATAACATGCTGTGAAGTGCCAGGCACACTGAGTTTGGTAATTAGGTAACCTACAGATTTTTGGGTGCAGATTTCAGGCCTGTATGAAATACTCTGCATTTTATAAAGCCCAGAGATTTGCCATCTGGACATGGATACCAAAGAAGTGAAACAGTTCTGATATGAGAAATTGGTTTAAAATAACAATGGAACTCGCATCCTTTGAGACACAATCCTCTGTGGTTATCCAAAGCTTTCTTAACTTTACTAGGACAATTTGGAGGAGGGTGTCCGCAAGGTTTGCTGATCTACCACAATCACAACACAAAGGCTTCTGTTATTGCTGATGCCTCTCCTCCTGTACTGCACACTGCATTTCTTACTTATGTCATTGTTATGATTGTCAAGGAAAGACAGTCGACAATCCACAAATTAGTTTCCTTGTGTGCTCTTGCCTCCAGTAGTGTTTACATCAAGATTGCTGAAGAAACAGTGGCTCTTCTTAAGAATCTTCATCAAGAATGTCTTTTGGTGAAGTGGAGGGCCAAAATTAAAATATCTTTCTACTAAAGATTTTGTTATATAGGTTTTCTGCATGGAAAAAGGAAATAAATGACATTTGTCAATGTGCATGTGTTGTCTATGTGTACTTTAAAAAAGGACTTCTTGTAGTGAATTCTACTACAAAAAATACAGAATATATGAAATTTTCTATCAGATAGTAATTTCTTGGAAGGTCTTCCATTTCCAGTCAAATGGATGGGTGCCATTAGTTGTATTGTCTTCAAGAAAAGTCAAATCACAGAGAAGCCATAAATTAGAATATAATTTCCTCCAGATTTGTGGGTTTTATGAAATAGTTTTTTAATAATAATTTTTATTAAAGTTTAAAAATTTAAAATATACTTTGAAGCAAGATAAGATAAAAGATCTCAAGATCAAAGAAAAAACAACAGATCTCAGTCTAGATAAATCATGATACTGACTTCATCATTCTAACATTCATGGTGGTTTCTTTCTTTTTTTTTAAAGTGAATTGGGTGGAGACTCAAGCTGTGTCCTTTCAAAGGTGAGATGTGATTAGGAACCATGCTGTATAGTTACTACTTTGTTCCTGTCTCTTGTTCTTTTCTGCTTAACTGCTCTCAGAGGCATAAGCTGAATGGGGATGAGGCCATCAGTGAGCTAAATTTACAAATGGATTCTGATTGTCAGTCATGACACCTGAATGTCAGAATAAAAATTAGAGGAAAAAGTAGGAGTAATTGAGCTGTCCTTGCGGTGTGCTTTTAAAGCGTAGCAGAAAGCAAAGGAAATATAACTCATAGTACTTCATAATGTGAAAATGGCAACAGAAGATCTCTCCATCACTCATGTGCAGTGAATATTTCTTTTGACTTAAACCATAATAGCTGATCAAGAAAGAAAATCTTGAGAACTCACTAGCTAAATGCCACAGGGACCCAAAACACACGCACTGTCTCTTACTAAGCTGTGGCTCAGGTAGAATAGATAAATAGATTGCTATTGAGAATAGAATCATTTAATCTCAGTTTTAAAAGAACAGTGAAGGGCTGCTAGCATGCTTTCTGTCTAAATCTGAAGAGGCAATGAGGCTATTTAAACCTCCTAGTGATTTTGACCTTGAGATTTACGGTAAGTCAATGTCTCTACCTCTGTTCACCTGTTTCAACATTAAAATCTTCAAATACATTGTGGGGAGTCAAGTGTCATATGTTTTTATACCAAGGATGGGGAACATTTAAAGCTAAAAACCTCACCTAAAAAAGAAAATTATCTGCATTTTTTGCCAAAGTTCAGGAAGGGGTTTTTCAAGAGGCTAAGGATATTGTATGGATCAATGAGGCAATTGCTGTCTGTGATTTGCAGAATATGGCAAATAAAGTGATTCAGGAGATGCTAAAGTTTTTTGATGACCTCTGTACAGCACACAGTTTAACTGTTTAGTTGGGAGGCACAAATGTTGTATGTGGCTTGTTAGCTGCTGATTGGGGTGTTGATATTAAGTCATTGGCTGTTGTTTCTTTGCCAAAATTGCTCCTAAGTACTTGATAAGCTTGTGGTAAATCAGCTTTCCTATTGACTGATGAGGGGCCCATTGCCCAGGTTTCAATCACTTCCTGTTTTTGTACCTGCTTATCCAATAATCTTAGTAACTACAATATTGAATGTATGTCCTTGTTCATTGCAATGTGAGGCTACCAATGAGTTCTGATCTGACCACTCACTTGTCTTCTTGTAATATGGTGGTTAGCTTCCGCCCCACCTGTCCTACATTATCACAGGGGCAATCCATGCAGATTACAGGGGATCCAGTAAATTACATTGGTAGTATCTTCCACCTCCAAGCATTACAATGTGTAATTTATTCTCATATGGTCGCCTCTAGGCAGAGTGTGACAGATCTTGGAAAATGCGTTTTACTGCTTCCAAAATGTTTTTGACATATGGCAGGTGCGCCATGTAGTTGGTCTTGTATCTTGTTTCTTTCTTTCACTCTCCACTGTGTTGGAGAGACATCTTCTAACAAATGCTTGTGGGTATCCATTCTGCCTGAATTGTTTACATATGTACAGTATCTGCTCTCCAAGTGTTTAGCTTGCTGGGTACTACAATAGGTTCTATTCTGGCTAGAGAATATTTTGAGTTGAAGTCCACACATCTTAAAGTTGCTAAATTGAGAAACACTGCGGTAGAGACTAATCTGGATATTCTTGACATGATATTTCAAGTGACATTTGACATTGATATTGCATGTGAAAATATTGTTGGGTGAACAATCATCATGTGAAGAATGACACCTGCCTATCCTTTGCTGGATAGGAGCAACTTTTCTGCACTTGGTTTTCTTAGAAGTACATCTGTAGTCATTAAAACTCCACGATGCTTCTGGCTCAGTTTATTAAATATATTGCATATTCTACATTCTATAAATCTCATATTGGTCCATCCTGAAAAATTGGATATATTTCCATCTTTTTACTGTTTGTTCTATTCTTTATAGGAAATAGTTGATAAACATGAAGATTGTGAAGAATTGTTCTCTAAGTACTTTGATCAAGTGAGTATGTCTTTCTGGTACTGTACATCTGAGGACTTTTTCTGAACATGCCTTACCAAAAACTGTTTCTCAGAAAAATTATGGGTTTTCCACTTGGTCTGTTGGTGTTAATTAAAGGAAATATACTATAATTGGGTTCACATAGCAAACTAAACCATAAAATGTTTGTGTGGTTTTTTTTCTGCAATTTGAACTCAGTCCTTGCATTTTAAAAACTATGGATTAGTATGTTGCATGAAACATATTTTGGTGAATTTAAGCTTGATTAATAAACCATGGCTTGGCCTGAAGTGTAAACCACCTCCTTGCTGATTATTAAATAATTGAAGATTCAATCATCAATGTCCAATAAGAAAAATATGCTTTCCTCCAGTGTCAAATTTCAGAATCCCTTAATTGCATGATGTAACCACTGGACCCAGAATGTCATAAATGGACCATCCCATCTGGCAGCACACATTGGGATGCTGAAAGTATCAGGTCCAAACTCTAAGTTGGATATTGTGTGGTGGACCTGAAATCCAGACAGGCATACCTAGTTCTTGCTGAAAGCACACCAACAGATCAATGGTCTTGCTTAATATAAATGGACTAAAAATCTATATGACCAATAGAGGACAGTAACAGTACAGAAAATCTGAAGGTTTGGTTTTCATTAGGATCCATGGGGATTTCTGCAGCCCAGGCATAATACTGTATGTCTAATACAAGTATACGCTTGAACAGAATAATATTTTTAATATATCATTGTCTAATAGATGGAGGAAAGATGGAACAAAATTAAATTTAATTAAATTGACAATCAAAAACCTTTATCTTTTAATGCTTTGTCATAATTCAAAAACGGATTTTTTTTAAAAAAAACCTCAGGTTTCCATATTAAAAAAAACAACAACAGGACTACTGTATTGCCTATCTTTCCTTTCCCATTAGTAATTTTAGATGTAAAGATATTAATCACTGGATTTTCTACAATTTTGCCTCCCCTGCTTCAGTATCCTGAAATAAATGCAGTGCAGCTGCAAAGGATCCTAAACAGTGTGGCATGGACAAGTATGACTGGTATGGGATTCTAAAACTCAATATGTATTGTATACACATTTTCACACACACCTACATGAAATCTATGAGTGATGCAAGTAGTGCACTTTCCATTCATCCATATTTTAAGTATTTCAACTGCTTTAAGCATTTTTTAAGTAGGAAAGTAGGTGAAAAATTTTAAATAAATAAATATATGGGTTATTCTCACAGGCTTTTAAAAGAGAATGGGACTTAATTTCCCCTTATCCTTTATTGCACAGGGTCTCATGTCTAAACTGCAACATTTACATGTTGTTAATAAGACTATCAGTTTTAGTACAAATGAACTCATATTTGTGTAGCTCAAGTTTAGTGATTATGTTTTCTTCATGACAGAAAGGCTGCAAATTAGTGATGGTAAGTGCAAATGCATTCATAGCATCACAAAAATCTACTTCTATCTCATCATATAAACTACAGATCTTTAGGTAGTTCTTGACTTATGACCACAATTGGAACATAACTTTCATTAATAAGCAATGTAGTCATTGCTTACTAATTAGCACACTAAGTGTGCTAATTTTGCAACCTTTTTTTTGCCATGGTAGTTAAGCAAATTACATAATTGTTAAGTTGATCTGACTCTCTCCATTGACTTCGCTTCCTGGAAGCCAATGGACTCAAATGCATTCTGTGTGCATGGTAATTTTTTTTATTTAAGTTTATACCTCAGTCTTCCTCAAGGAGTACATAGCAGCATGTCAAATATTCTGTTCTATTTTTTTCCAAAGCAACATATCTGTGAAATAAATTGGACAGAATGACAAGGACAAGCCAGTGAATACATTATTTCCGGTGGGACTGGAGGTAGACTTGGAATTTCAGGACCCTAGTTTAAGACCTTAATTATTATCTGTCTGCCTCTTCTCTTTCCTTACCTTGTTACATGCCTGACACTGGTTCACTTTAAATTTATGACAGCAAAAATCCTTATATTAGTTTTTCCAACTTTTATAACTTTTTGATGTGTGGTCTTCAGTACCCAGAATTCCTTACCCAAGCATGGACATTGTTGAGAATTCTAAGACTTGAAGTCTCTGCATTTGAAAGTTGGCAAGGGTGCAAAAATCCAAAGACATTTGGGTTTCTGCTGGAGTTTTTAATATGATTGCTTTTCTTCATTATATTGCAAGTGTTTGTGCATTTCATATATTAGTATTTCATGTTTCTTATTTAAAAAATAAGCCTCCCTCAAGTCAGACCTGCTTCTATAAACTACAACAAAAATATCTCCAACATTCCATAGTATATTTGATTAAATAAAAGAAAACATGGTGTATAATTCTAAAGAATAGGTCTCTTCAGTATACCAATGAAAACTCATCATGTTTGATTCCTTCATGACACAAATCTTTAAAAACCTCTGATAAATTGAGCTTGTTTATGCACTGGTCGAATACAATTAAATAGACTCTCTTCTGACATCATTTTGTTGAACTTTAATAAGCAACAATAAATCATTGCAGTAATAGAAATGTAGTACATAACATAACTGTTGGGAGTCTTAAGGAAAAACAAACAAACATTGATTTTAAAAATATTTTAGAATTTCTCTACATCTAGCCCAAAACACTTTAAAGATTCCAAAGAACCATCTTTTCTGCAGGAACTAAATCACTTGCTAGTTTTCTATTAACCAGTTGATATTTTAAGTTCTAATTGCATTTAGAAAACTTTCAGGTAATCTAGCTAGCAGTAGCAGTAGTTGGCAAGATGGTTAAAATCTTTTCTCTCTCTCCCCTGTTTTATTTTTTACTGCCTGAAACATGAAGTTTACAAAAACACAGCATTTGTTGAATATAACAGCTAAATAGGATGGAAAAATCTTGACTGGATAAGAAAGGAAACTGTTGAGGAAGTTAATGAGATAAAAGCTTTTGTAGCATCAGTTCAGAGCAAAAATAGGGATGGGGAAGCAGAACCTTCATCTCCTTAGGACATGCCAGTCTTTTTAGCTTCCCCAAGTGTGAGAGTAGACAGCTATTTCATCGCTCTTGAACATCTTTCCAAAGTAACCCATCAGGCATGGGGAAATCTATAATGAAACTAACCAGGCTGTGCAGCTCATCTTTTATTCTTCATAGGCAATCAATTTTAAAGCTTTCATTTCCAAACTTTACAGTGCATGATTCATATTTAATAAACAGGGCAATAATGAGATTAAAACATCATTGGTTTCTGTAGAGAAGGGATCAGTGAGTTATGAGTCTGGCGCCTGCTTGGTAAAAGTCTGCAGGCAATCTATAATCATGATTTGCAACAAGATTAGATGCTCTTTCTGTTTCATTTCTTGTCATTCGTGTATCACTAGGACTGTTTGGGTCTAGTTTTTAACTTGCCTATTTATTCTGTCTGAGAGAGGCAGGGAGAAAGAGGGCAGGAGGGAGGAAAATGGCACAACTGTCAAGATTTATCCATGTTCCTGTTCTATTTCAGCTGGTATAGTTAGACAAGGGACAAATCAAGCAGAAAAAAAAGAGACCAGTGACATCTCCCAAGGTTATTCAGACATCCTGCTAAGCAGACTTCCTTGGAACTAGAAATTAACAGCAGCAACATTTTACCAAGATGCCAAAATAAAAAAAGCCCAAGATGCACTCCATTATCATTATTATTGTTTTGGCAATTGATCAAATACCATCTCCAAGCTGGAACCCTTAGGATAAATTGAACGAATGAAAGAGAATTAGACATACCAATGAAGGCTTGTTCACTCAGTAGATAATTATATTTAGAATAGTTTTATGGGTCACAAGTAGCTTTCTGTTGACAAAATAGTTGCTGTAGGAGCAAGAACATCAGAAAGTTATTGGCTTTATGGTAGAAAGATTTGGTATGACCCACACAGAAGAATGATTGGTGATGATGGAACTTAGATGGCTGAATTGACTTCTTTGATTAGACAAAAGACAATATATACATTTTTTTTTGCTGACTGGAAATCCCTTAAGGACTTTTTTCATGAAACAGAAAAAAAAAATAAGCTTATAATTTCTGGCTTTGATGATTAGATGGGAGAGATTATAGGAAGAAGAGAGTTGTGTGAAAGCATAAAGTAAAAGGTAAATTTATAAATGTACTTAACACCTGACATAAAGATCAGAAGCTACTTTTTGTGTCTTTTTTCTTTGTCTTCTACTTTTCTCTTACTTTCTCCTCTGTCTTGCACTTTAAGCTTTGATTTCTTTTCCTTTTTGTTTTCTTTGCCTTCTTTTTCTTACGTTATCTAAGTTTTTCCTAAATCATTTAAAATTGTATAAAAATATACATTTGTATATGTGTTTGAGTGAGTGAGTCTGTGTTCCTTTCTTTATTTGAGAGACCTCTCAAATGTAACTGCTTGACTAGTGTGAAGAACAGGATAGTTTTCCATTAGTATTTTGTGTGAACTTGGGAAATTATGGTTTATTCACAAATCAGGGTTAAATAATCTGGATTAGCATTTTACAGCAGTTCATTCATTTTTTTTATGTTCACATTGAAGATACACTGGCTCAGGTCCCTACTCTTCTATGGAGAATATGGTTGTATTGTGATTATACCTTTTCATTTCTTTCTTTTTTTCCCTCCAGATCATCAAAATTATGGGATGAGATTCAGCCTGGATGCTTGCCGTAGTATCCTGGCCCTCTTAGATGTATCCTGCTTTTGGTCCCTAGTTGTGTCATATACAGTATTTTACTAGCCTGACTGATTGAAGAATGCAATTTTTGTTTTTTTCTGTAAGAATTACTTAATATCTACTCACATGTTTACAGTTCTTCTGAACTCAAAGGGAAAAAGGATGAAAAGGAGACAAGAACATATGCTTTCTTGTTTTATGAGTGTGCGGTTTCCTACCTGTTGTCCCTGACTCCAATCACTGTTTTGTGCTACTCTCACTTATCTCTCTGTTTCATATTCACATTTCCTTTCCTCAAATATTACACTGAAGATTGAGATCCTTGCAAACAGTTCAAGTCCAACAGCCTTGCCATGAGGGTTGCATAATAATATCAGGAGAGTGAGAAAGAAAGGACGGAAGGAAGGAAGAAGCATCTTCCAATGGGTATAAATCTCTTTGCATGCAAAACAGGCCAGAGTACTTGGCTTAAGCCTTAGGAAGGACTGCAGGATTTAGATGCATCTATATCAACAGTCCAGCCTTATAAATTATTCATATGTGCTAACAGGGGTTATTTTTCCTTCTGTGTCTACTCAGCCTGATGTCTGGCTTTGCAATCTTGGAAATTAATGTTGAAGAGATTCTTTTAGGAATTGGTACAATGTTCCCTAGGGCATAATTCAAAGACCTTCAAAATCAAAACCTAGTTTTGACTTTGAGTACGCTAGACACAAGGCATGCTTTACTGAAATAAAGTCCTATTCTCCTTTTTGCCAAGCTAACTTGGTTTCCAGCTTTGCTATCTCTTTCTAGCCCCAACCTTGTCTGTCATATTGTATGCCTTAACAGCACAATTCAGCTTAACAGTACTGGAACCTTGAGCATTCAAGAGTTCAGATTTCTCTGGAAGAAGCTGCTTCTTTACCAGGTAAACAACCATGTGTGTTTTGTGTGTGTGTGTGAGAGAGAAGGGGTGGGTGGGGAGGAGAGAACAGTAAATCACCAATAGATCACTGAGAAATGGAGAGAGGAATGGAAAAACCCTTATGGTTTTCCCAGTTTTGCTCCCAGTTTTGCTTAAACAGTATCAATGATGGAGCTGAGAGTGAATCATTATGCACAATTGCTTCTGTAAGGAGAACACCAGCTTCATAGTGGGGCAGATACTACCGTCATCCCAAGACAGCTAAACTTCAATAACTATAGCATTTAGGCTTATGTGTCACCTCACAGCACTTTATATCACATTCTGGGCAGTTTATAATGTATTTACATTTTGCCACCAACAATCTGGGTCCTCATTTTACTCATTATAGAAGGATAAAAGGCTGAGTCAACCCTGAGATCTATTATGATTGAACTCCAAACTGTGGGCAGAGTTTACATACACTACTGCTCTGAAGAAGCACTGTGCCACCAGGGCTCCTATACGTAGCAATCTCATAGTTTGACTAATATAATGGCATTTAATTGAGGGTGACAAAAACCATAAGCAATATATGTTCCATTCTTCTTATAAACATTCCAAGTCTTTCTGACCTCACCATTGAACTTTATGATTAACTGGAGTTTCTCTGCTATTAAATATGTGTGATCATGGGAAAGTATTTCCAAGAATCTGTGCAGAATCTGGGATTCAACTATTGCTGATATGTATCTTTTTTTTGTTTTGTTTTTGGAGTTCATAAATGACTTGTTTTTCTAATAAAACAATGTAATATGCATCTGTTGGGTTTCTGCTACCAATGTCCCAGAAAACGTTTTAAAAAGTGATAACAGCTTTTGGAGAAAGTAACAGCTGCTTCCAAGATAAAAAATTTAAAAAAAAATTGAAACTGAAAGAAAAGGGAGTTGTCAGTAGCCACCAAGATCAGGGTTAGGTTTTCCTAAAACATTTTGTAAAATAGTTCCTAAAATATTTTGTAAAATAATATGCCAAAATACCAGCAACATTGTTAATTTGCAACAAATGAAGAAAAAAAAAACCTGGCAATTTCCCCTGCAGTCAAGACAATTCAAATTTTCTGGCAAGAAAAGCTACTATATGTAACCAGTACAAATTGTACATGCAGATGTGCATTATGTTGTGCCTAACTTTGCCAATGATTGCCCATCTGCTTAATTTAAGGAAAATGTGGAAAATATAGGCTAATATACCTTCCTTAAATTATTGGCAGTTGCAGAGACTTAGCACACTTATGTTCCAATCTCTACCCCCTTGTGAATTGTGCCTTTTAAGTTTCCCTTCACTGTGGAAGAAAAAGTGCAGCAAACCTAACCATGTTTTGCACAGAACTGGGTGTTTTAGAAAGCACAGACATCCTTAGCTGAAGAAACATTTTAGTTTTTCTTAAAAAAATTTCATCCAATGAAACATTCCTGTCTTACATTTCATAAGCAATCTCTCCAAGAGTTCTGCTATTTTTCAGCCTCTCTTTAGCTAAAACTAGATCTCCTGGGTCACTGAAGAAAAGGAAGACATTAATGGAAGGCTTCACCAGCAGTGAAACTGGCTGCTTAGCATGATTTCATGTTATTAATTTCTCTCTTTCTCTTGAAACTCTCATGGCAGGAAGTTTTCCAGAGAAAAGATACCCATCAATTAGGAACCTTGGATCCATTAGAATTGCGTGTTGCTATGCAAGAAACAGGTAAACCAAAATTAAAGTAGCAATAAGATGATTTTGTATCTAGATGTCATAATTTATCTTCGATCCCCTAGGTAAATTAGCAAACTCCTGGGCCCTTTAGTTTTTCCACAAAAATATCCTATAACCGCCAAACCTTATAAATGAATGAATGGTATAAATTGTGGTAAGTGTAACTCACTCACATAAGCTTTGAAAGCAAAAATCTGTTTTCAGCATTGGAATTAGCATTTAAAAAGCTTTCAGGTGACAGAACTGAGGGACAATGCCCTCAGAAAGAACTTGTCCCTTACATCCACCCCATCTCTGAAAAGTGAACATTTCCATTCCTCATCCACGAGGAAAAACTGGAAGCAATATTTTTTTGCTTTAGGTGTTTAGGAAGCTTAAGGTACTGTTTTCTATTTAATCTGCTCAACCCTCCCTTTTCAAGAATGCCTTTGTGTGTTTTGGGATGAAGTTTTTTTGCTGCTCCTTGTACAGTATAATATCTGGCACCTAGAATTAACCTCTCATCAGCAGATGCTTGGACAAGCCTCCATCTAAAGCAATTTTTGTTGGTTTTGAGAGACCAGTCCAATATAATCATCACCAACTCTGCTAATCTACTCTGACTGATCTACAATACACACACACACACATTCTTTTTACAACCCTGTAATCTATACACACACATACACACACACTCAGAGTGAGTGAGAGAGACAGAGACAGACAGACACACATACACAGATACTTTCCTATATATACTCTCTTTTTAATCTATTCTCAGTATATTTTATGTAATCAATGTTAACTCAATTTTCTTTTCTCTTTGGTCCAAGGCCAAATAAATAGATAAAATTCCTAAAAAGCAGACTGAAACTTTTCTTGTATTGTTATGTCATCTCTCATATCCCCTCCAGCATTAGGAGGCCAAAGCAAGAAATTAATATAGTATGACTCCTAGCTCTTAAAAATGACTTGCCTTAGCCTGTAGTGGCTCCCTATGTATGACTATTATGACATTGCCTTCATTTACATCCTGGCCCTTATCTAGAATGCTGTGTGTGATAGATTTATTTATTATTTATGAACATTGAAGTAGAACTGAAACATTCTACATTGGAGTTTCCATCCAGCCATGAACCTCAGTGGATGACTGTGTGTCAATTGCTGTCTTTCATTCCAATCTGACAGTTTAGGCAGTTTTAAGGATTATCTCTGTGGAGAAATCCTGAACCATTTCAAAGATTCTAACCTTGACTGTCTCAGTATCTCAGACTGAAATCAGCCAAGTTCATCTGTCTCTGGACAAGTGCAACACATATACAGAATTCTCATTAGTATCTGGCTGTGAATATTTCTAGCCCTAACTTTGAAGGAAAGACCTACCTCAGACAGAGTGTTGCCTCTAAGGAGCGCTCAGAACATAGTAATATCAAAATGAAGCCCTCCTAGTTAGGCTATCTTGAGTTTTACGTAAGGAAATCAAATACATGAAACAAAATCATTCTTGCCTGGCCACACAGCTGCATTTTTATACATTTTACATAAAACCAGATCAACTGGTAGTAATGTCTTCACATAATAGACAATAGTCATTTAAAAACTTCATTAATCTCCATTATATAGAGTTGAATTACCTTGCTGACTTTTATTGTTGCACTGAATGAACCAAAAATTAATTTTACCCTTGTAAAATGTTTTTAAAATGAATTTGATTAAAATAGTTGCAAGGTAAATGATTGTAAGGTGACAACATGGATTACTGTTAAATGAGATTAGTACAGTATTTAATGAATATGAAATTTTAGCTTAATTATCTTTATTTAGTTTGACATTAACAAATATAAAGTATGGAAGTTAGTTAAGATTATGTACAAACCAAAATAAAATTAAAGTTCATCACATTTCACTTGCATTCACATATGGCAGCAATGAACCAATCATAAATGAAAACATAATGCAATTAAAATACTAGATACAACATATCAAATTAATGCTCTTGACTGATTAAATTATTAATAGGCAGCAGATTCCAAGGCTTCTCCTGTAAAATATGTTTACATTTTGGGACTCTCAGCCCTGTGTTTTCAGAGTTTCATAAATGGCAGAAGAAATGATGGGTATAATTTCATAATTGATGAGATACATAGTTCTTCTGTGCGATATTAAAGGAGGTTAAAGATTATTTCCATATTATGGAGTTGGGATTAATCATTCTAATTGCTATTGCCAGTCATGATAAGACTAGTGTGATGTAGCAGGAAAGTTTCAATTTCAGCTTTCTGTAGTCAGAAAACTATGGCTGTACTAAAATCAATGCAATTCACAGACATATCAATACTTCTCAGCTTGCCCAAACTGGAATAGATAATCAGCTGAGTCACAGGGTGCACCAAAATAGACTTCTTCAGATCAGTGCCTTCCAGTTTTTTCAGGCAAGGTTGGTTGAGAAATTGGCTTTATAGCAGAGGTGTCAAACTCGATTTCAATGAGGGCCACATCAGGATTTTGTTTGACCTCTGGGGGCCAGGGTGGGCATGGGTAGCTCAAAGTCACTTATGTCAGGGGCGCCTATGGTGGCCCAAGCACTTTGCCTGTGAAAACGGGCTCCTGAGCTCCATTTTCAGCTGCCAGGGCCTCCTACAACCTTCTACCAGAAAAAATGGGGACTCTCCCAAGCTTTTGCTGGCAGAGGGGTTCCTGATATGAGTGATATCAAGCTGGCCATGCCCATCCTGACCATTTTCTGGCCATGCCCATCCTGGCCACTCCATTTTTATTGGTAGAAGTACTGTGTGTCAGTCCTTCACTGTTTCCAGGCCAGCCCTGCAGGCCAGATCTAAGAAGCCTGAAGGCCAGGTCCGGCCCCTGGGCCTTGAGTTTGATACCTGTGCTCATAGTGTTTTTATCTTTGTACCTGGATATTCTGTGATTTTTTTTGTGTGCATAAGCTGCTGAGAGTCTTTTTGATTGGGCAGCATGGAATATATTTAATGAATAAATAAGTAATAAACAAATACATTTGGAATCAACAAATACCTGAGGATCAGGTTTGTTGTTCGAGCAACTACTTACATTGTCATCTGGAGGAAAGTCACCACTGTATTGAGATGGAAAATATCCACTCATCAGATACCAACCATGTGGTTTTGGATTTTGGCAATTGCCATAGCAACCTAAATTGAAACCACTGGAGTTTGGAACATGACTTTTGCATTCCAAAAGGAACAGTCATATAGTTCTCTTTCATAGAGAGACATTTATTGTGTGATGTGAGGAAAAAAAACGAGATAAATGCTACAAGATACTTACAAATAAATGATGAATTTATAAAATCTCTTGCATATAATAAAGGACAACTTTTCTTTGTCTTGTATATGTTAACTGCTATAATCCATTATACTCTAGATCCAATGATGTGTAATGGATTAAGTATTTAATTTGACCAGGGGCTCTGGGTTCAAATTCCTGCTCAATAATTAAATCCATTATATCATTTGTTGTTAGTTATTAATCTCTCATGACATGATAAAATATACATCTCCAACAAATTAATCCCTGTTGGAGAAACTGCTGAATTTAAAAAAGGTACCTGAATGCATAAATCTATAAATATCTGTGCTAAACTAAATTGTATTTTCTTACATGGAATTTATTTAAAATAAATAAATATGACTGATTGCAGTTTAAGCATCTTTGTTATGTTTCCAAAGGAATCTCACTTAGCAATGAACTTTGTAAGCTGTTGACAGTCCGGTATGGAAATCCTGATCAAAAAATCACATTTGAGAACTTTGCCTGCTTCATGCTACGTGTGGAATTCATGATTGGTATGTAAACTTTTTACTAAATTTCTTTCATGGAATTCCATGGTGTGCATATTTCACAGATGGTCCTATGCTGAATACAAATGAATGTTTCAATGAGCTCACTTGAAACCCCTGCAAGAAAGATGTGGGGGATTTTTTAAAAAAGATTTGCAGATATCATTAGAAGGCAATGAATTTATATGTTTTTTTTTTTAATCTATATCCCCCTTTAAAAAAAAAACAATCTCAAAAACTTATTTTTGGACAACCATAACAAGGCAGCTTACAATGGAGCAAAAGATGGAACAAGTTTTAAAAGTATTAAAATTGACTAAATAGTACTAACAAATAACCAAACCGCTACAAGCAAAATAACTGAAATAACGATGTGATAGAAAAGCAAATGAATTGGGAGACAATGTCTCAGAATGGAGGTAACTTGTTTTATTGATTTATTTACACAATGTATATGGCCATCTATCTCATGTCACAATAACCCATGATATATAGTGAAAAATAAAAGTACCTTTCTTCCCTAGGCTTAATCCACAGATTTTAGGACTTGGTGCTATCTCTGAGGTTTCTTGTATGTACTATCTGCTATACTTCAACTAAGGGACAAGTAAAGGTTTCCCTCTATTGATTAAAGGATATGAATTGGTTCTGATTCCCTATTAAGCATATGGGAATGGAGAGAGGTTGATAAGATGCTCAAAAGCAAATATTTTCTGAAGGAGCAACACTTCCAATTATGGCTCATGCTTTCATTACCTCACATTTAGATAATCTTTGCTTTACAAATGGTTCTTATAAAATTACTTGGGAATTTGGAAATGCAACAATCTGACTGTAAATATGTAAATTTAGTAGGGCCATATCTTTGTTGCATTGTTTAACAATAGGCTTCCAGGAACAACTGAAGGTTCCAGTTTTCACCCTTGAAGTCCTATATGGCTTGGTAGATTACAGTTTGTGAAGCATTTAAAAAGTTGACATTGGCTCTGCCAACTGCTTACACTGAGAGGGCATTTTCCTCAAGGACCTTTTATTGCTACAGTTGATCTGATTTTTGAGACACAAAGATATGAAATAACCTGCCTTTCCTTCCTCCCCCCCCCAATATCTCTTGATTTCTCCTCATTTCCTTTCTTTTACAGAAGCTTTTTACAATATGAGTAAAGATGGCAAAGGTATCTACCTTTTAGAGTCTGAGGTAAGGATGAGATTTCTATGATCTTTATGGGGTGGTGGTGGTGGAAATCAAAGATATATGTAGACTATGGTTCTGAAGGTTAAAGAAGATTCTTTAAAGAATGGAGTGGCTGTTAGCACCTCCTACACTGTTCCATGTACCTAATGTAAGTTCCTCTTGTGCTATTCCAATAAACAATGGGGGTATTATTTCAGAACTGCTGTTTGAAACAATTGTACTGCAGCTGGATCAAGAATTCTGCCAAAGGAGCTTCAGGTTCTGAGTTATAATTCATAAATGTATCCCAGTAATTCTTAAAGCATTCAAATAGTATTAGTATAGCTAGTATCTAGTACATTTGGCTGTGAGTCCACTGAAAATCTCCCTGATTTTGCCATGGCAAGGGATGAAAGTGAATACACACATACACACATACACACACACACACACTGTACACACACTCTTTTCTTTAGATAACTGTATTAATAGTTGCAGAATTTTTAGGAATAGCCTCCTCATGTTGTTGACAGAAAGAGTTGCTTTAGCCTTGATTTAGGACAAAGAACAATCCAAGATTTATTATCTCATTGGGACTGGTAATAATGTTTAGATAAAGTATTGACAGTGAATATGAAATAAATGAGTCAATTCATTTCTCCATATTGTTTTGCAGTGGATGATGGTGACACTGTATTCATGAAACAGTAAAAGAGAAGAACTCAGTCAAGCTACATTGGCCCTTCAGACCAGGAAGCCAAAATCATGAATGCTAATTAATGTGACTTTTATTATAACATTACACTAACAGAATGTTGCAAGTCTGAATGTGCAGGTCTTCCTCCCCTGCTCTTATGTTCCAGAGAACTAAGAAGAGTCCATTCTGAGATGCTTACTCAAATTATATTCCTATTTTGGACTCAGATTTTATTGATCAGACCATTATCTAGGTAGCAGCTCTTCCCCATCTCTCAAACTGGTTCTCACAGCCTATTACAAGAGTGAAGGCAACTTCTTATTGAGTGCTTGACATTTTGAATCAGGTTTATCTTTCTTGTGAAATTCAAGTGTTTCATGCATCATGAGTAATTCCACTCTTCTATTAAGGATTGCTTATGGTTTTAAAATACTTTGAAAATATTAGTTGACTTTGTTCATGGAGGTTTATTTTTAAAAGTAAATTTGACTTACAGAGCAACAACTTGGGCAGTAGCCTGGATTGACTACCAGGTTAAGCCAAAAACCATTTAAACATTTTCCTGCAAATCTGCAGTTAGGTCACAATGGGTACAGTTATATCTTTATAGTAGCAAGGGGAAAACTAACACAAAGTGACTTAAATGGCCTCATAGCATTTTTTTCTCAAGAATCACCATTATCCAATTTGTTTGAGGTTTAAAATTGGTTTTGATGGTTGTTTTTCCCCTCTTCTAATGGTACTATTGGTTTATAGCAAAATTGCAAAACTATCTTGCTCTTTAACCCATTGCAGTACTTAATTAAGTATTATTTTAATTTTAAATTTACTTTTATATATAACTGTATTTATAATTTCATCATATTTATATTTTGATAGTATTTAATACTTTTGTATTTTGTATTTGTTATTTTTAATAGAAAAAACAAGAAAAAATAATAGTAAAAATGAGATACTTGACTGTGATTATTAACATGGCCTGTAAAGTTTGGATAGCTGAATCACTGTGAAATCTTACAGAATGCCATATCTTGTCCTTGCTTTGAGGGTTAAGACTCCATTTTGAGGCTAGAGTAAAGTAGCTGGACTACTTAGGTTGTTTTATTTATGGCTTTTATAAATTTACAGTTAATTTATAGTTACCTATATAAAATTTATGAATCTCCGTGTGATATATAACAGATATAAAACAGAAATGTAGAAGAATATATACAAATTTCAAATTGATGCAAGAGCAGAAAATATGCAGCATTGTTACCCTAGAAAAAAGCTCCGTAAATCATACATTTCTGATGAAATCAGGGATAAATTGTTATTTGGTTGTAAGTGACTGCACTTCTTGCATTTCTCACAAGATCAGGAGCTAATTTTAACTGCAAATAAAACCTTGTATGCAACTAGATAATGAGAAACCCTTTGCAATATAGGAGACTTGGTGGCACAGTGGTTAGAGTGCAGTACTGCAGTACTTATGCTGTCTGCCGGTTCAAATCCCACCAGGCTCAAGGTTGACTCAGCCTTCCATTGTTCTGAGGTGGGTAAAATGAGAACCCAGATTGTGAGGCAATATACTGATTCTGTAAACTGCTTATATAAGTCTAAGTGCTATAATGATTAAAGATTAAACAAATAAAACTTAAGTGACAGAAATGTTAGCAATTTTGCTATGTTAGAACTTTATTGTGCAAAACAAAATTTTAAGTGTATTGTTTACACATGTTTGAAAATGGCTACTACAAATGTAATACAGAATATTGTTCCTGGATTGTTTTATGTATCAGTTTTTATTTATATTATATAAATTTAAATCTACCCTTTTATACACAATTTGTATTATATAAATTTAAATCTACCCTTTTATACACAAAGTGTCTTTAACATATTGTAATTGATTTTAACATAAAATAATTGATTATGAAATTGCTACATATAATGTATTTTCTCTGTTATGTCAATAAAGTTTTTACAATATTTAAAATAGCCTTGAGCTGTGTTTTCAAATTGTGAAGAGGCACTTGTGGGAATTGTTATAGCAGATCTGTAGATAAAACAGTCTGTTTTGTGTGGATCACGATAGAAGTTTTTAGCAAGGTTATTGGTTTGGAATTCTTGTAGATTATATAACTGATACATTTATTATATAACTTTCATACCTAACAAAAGAAGCATTTCTAAAATTCTGACAAGACTCATTTTCAATCTGTCTAGTTAAAATGATATAAAATATTTCTGAGAGATGCATTCAGCTGCATCTACAACATTCATACAAAGTCATTTCACTTTTACTGGGGGCTATTGCAACAACAAGCAAGCAGAATAAGCTAGACAATATTAACCACGGTGCTTATAAAATCATGGGAAGCCTTTGAAATAAAAAGGACATTGATGTGGACAAGCCTTATTCTACCATGATCCAACTTTCCCAGGGTGACATTGCTTTTTCTTAAAGTTAATTTATGAAGCAGATAATGGTTAATATGGAAATAGGTGAATGCGGAATGATTCAACTACCAGCAACAACATGGAACAAGATTCTGTATTTCAGTCATAGAACTGAGGTATTCATTGAGTTCAATGCATTTCAGTTTCCTTTACTTTCCAGCTAATTTTAAATCAGTAGCATATGATTGTGCACCTCAAGGATACTATTGTATGTGTTACTGCTGTAATTTTAGTTCTAGGTTATTTATTGAAAGAACTGCTAAGAACCATATTGGGCAATATAACATAAAGGTGATGGTGGTGATGATGAGATTTATTGAGTCTTAGATACTGAACAATGTGTGGAACAGTTGGAGGGACTGGATTTGTTGTCGGGGAGAGGAAGAGACAGCAGGAAGATAGGATAAGATAATTCTTTCCAAATATATGAAGAACTGTCATGCAGAACTTGGGGCAAAATTGTTTACAGGTTTCTAGAAGGTAGTCAAGGAACAAAAACTGCAAGGAAATAGATTTCAGTTTGACCTCATGAAAAATATCCTAAGAAAAGCTTAGGAGATGGTGCTGCTGAAGACATTTAAAAATGGCTGGCCATATCTTTGTGATGTTGGAGCAGTGGGTTGACTACAGTACCATTCAATAGTTACCACAATCTATACGCAGTTTTCTGCCAAACTAAGCACTTCAAAAGCATGTAAAAATGCAAGTAGAAAAATAGGGACCACTTTGGTGTCATTTAGTCATGCCAGCCACATAACCACGGAATTGTCATCAAACAGTGCTAGCTCTTCGGCTTGGAAACAGATATGAGAACTGCCCCCTAGAGTTGGAAATGACTAGCACGTATGTGTGAGGGGAACCTTTACCTTTACTTTTATATGCAGTTAGAGCAATCATGACTTTTAATTCATTCTTTTCCATATTCACTTATCAATAGACTCAGGTTTCAACCATTATTTGAAACAAACAGAGCTTTTTGTAAGCAGATATTCACCAAACCATTAACTTGTGGTCCTCAAATCCAAATCCAAATTTTATTGGTCACATACACAATCATACATGGGTACAATATGCACCGAAATGCTTACGCAACCGCAGGTAAGTTAAGGTAGGAAGGGAGGGCTAGGGGTAGCTGGGAAGGTGGAATCAAATGC
>JAEANM010004753.1:0-20401 GCA_017656035.1 Myanophis thanlyinensis
AACTTACCCGCGGTTGCGTAAGCATTTCACTGCATATCGTACCATGTATGACTGTGTATGTGATCAATAAATTTGAAAATTGAAATTGAGTTAACAACTGACCTATCTGGTTGTGCTAACACTCAGATGACTGCTAAGAAATATAAATCAATCAATTCCCTACCATTCAGCCAGAACTGAAGAAGCTTCTTGGATGAGAAGTGAAATGTCTTCCAGGAAAAAATAATAAAGCAAGAAAGTCCAGTTGCCTTTTGAAAAGCACTTTTTGAACAAATAGGGTGTATTCAGATAAAATGTTTGAAAAGCACTTCCGGGTCAACCATGGCCTGGATAACTGAGAATCTCCACAGACACCCTAACCATTTCTTGAGGTAAGTATAAGTTGGACATGGATTTTAAATCTTGCAGGTATTGTATATGTTAAAGATGGGATCCATCAAGAGGATGATTCTGGGATTAATAAGCTGTCTTGGTTTTTTTTAGAAGATCATTGATATATCTGTTTGAGTATGCATTTTCTCCCTGGGGGTAGTTTTCAAACAGCGTGTTTGGTTGGTGGTTGCTTTCAAATGTAAGTCTGAAGCCAATGGTTTATACAAAAAAAATATAAGCTCTGTGTCATTAGTGATCCCCTACTAGGGAGTGCATGGATTGGAAACAAGATAAGGAAATGTAATATGGGACACAGTCTTCTATAAACCTTTGTTGAAATACAGTATGTTGACATATATTTAGAATAAACCTCACGCGGATTCCTAAGAAATCAGAGTTGGAACTGACCCAGCTATTCCACTAATACAGGGAAACAAATGTACTTACATGTATTGAGGCACATTAAAAAGTGTGTTGTTGGATCCATGTATATTTACTTATTTATTTGCTGCACAGCAATAGCCAGTAGAACTGAAACAGCCACAACTTTCCCGTATTCATTCCGTCAGGACTCATGGATCCTGGTATTTGTACACATTTTGAAAATTAGTCTGTTTGAGGTACCTTGGTTCAAAATTTGTTGTTCTAGGATCTACCATTTTACCCACATAAGAAACCTAACGATGAGAGTTTTAACAGTATATAAACTCCAACTATTTATTGCTACAATGATATTTAATACTATGTTTTTAATTTTGGTATCCTTTTAACTTTTTAATAAAGTACTTTCTATGTGTGTGTTTTTTCTTGGACAATGTATGTATTTCTATCCTAATTATAATAGTGTTTTGTTTATTTTTATTATTTTAAAAGCAAAAAAAAAAAATGAAAAATAGAGAATAATTCATGACACAACCAAAATGCAAAAAAAAAAAAAAATCCTTTCAGGATTCAAAACAGATTCTGTGGCAGAGAAGGATATAATGGAATGATAGGTAAATCCTAAGGAATGGGATGTAAAAAATGTTTGCAATTGTCAGCTGTTCTATTAGCCCTGATGTCTGGCAATACAAAATTCCCTGGATGTGTTGTGTTGTGTAAGGAACTCCAATAAGTCTCTGGATCAAGTTGCACCCTTGGCTAAACATCAGAGAGTATTAGGATTTAAGTGATTGTGAAGTGAATAGTTACAGTCATTAATGTGAGCGCAGCAATCAATGCAAGGCATGGGAGAATAGATTAGAAAGACATGCAAAATAACAGACAGGACTTCAGGAATTACTTTTCTAGTTTGTTCAGATGATCTGAGAATTTATCTGTTTTAATTTATTTGCTTTTATTTGAAAAAGTCAGGTTATGCTTTTGATTTTTGGTGGCTTATCTCTATTTTTTAGCAGTCAGATCTTCAGCAACATAAAAAAGCTTATTAAGAAATTACAATGGCGTGTCAAACTCAATTTCATAAAGGGCTGGATCAGCATTGTGGTTGTCCTGAGGGGGCTGAGGGGAGAGGGCAGTGGCCGGGGTTATCACAACCAATTGGATTCGGCCAGTGGGCGTGGCCTGTTTGATGTTGCTCACATGAGTGTTGCTAGGTGGGGTTAGGGAGGGAATCCAGAGGTCTCTGGTGGGTGGGGTGGTGGACATCTCCCTCCCATGCACACACATCTAAAAGGCCGGTAAGTGCGGCCATCCTGGAAACAGTAAGCAGCCAGCCCAGATCACTTCGGCCCTGCCAGGATGGCGTGGGCCAGGCTGAAGCGACACATGCGCCTGTTTCCTTGTATACACACATGCACCTGTCAGGATGGGATGAGCTGGGCTGAAGCAACTCAGGCTGATCCCTTATCGTTTCCAGGATGGACACACAGGCCGGATCGGACCACATCACAGACTATTTCTAGCCCATGGGCCTTGAATTTGATACCCCTGCTATACATTGTGCAAAGGATATTATGCAGATTATTAAACTGGAAATTGAGAAAATCACAATTTGTGGACATTAGGAGGAGAGTCTCTGGTGGCAGAAAATCTGGAGTCTATAGCATTTTTCCCAACCAAGAATATGTATTAAAATGTGGTATTTAATTTGAAGAAGCATCTGATGAAGTCAGCTGAAGATCATAACAGCATAGATTTTAAATAAATAAAACAATAAATTAATAATATATATTATTAATAAATTTAATAATAAAATAATAAATAAAATAATAAATAAAACAATTTATTGTTCCAAAAAGGGGCTACCAGACTCCTGATCTTTGGCTAGTTGTGGGTGCATTATAGTTGAAGAAGAATGTATAGTTTATGGCTGAAGCAAGGGTTCATCTGCGGGATGAAATAAGAAAAACAGCATGCTAAACTCAAATTCATTTTTACTGTTTTGCACTATTTAATTCTGGAAATAATAGAAAGTGAACCATAGATGAATGATATGTCAGACTCAAACATTTGAGTTTGCATTTATATATGTTAAATTACATTAATTTTACTGAAGTCACTGCCAAACTCAGCAAATTATTTTTGTTTTAATGGAAGCATCATCCACGGGGGATATATCAAATAAATCTAAAATGTTCCTGGCTTCTGTATTAATGTTAGCTTTTGTTTTCTTGGCATAATTTGACATAATTTGGTTTTACAGGGATACTTCATTAGTTTGTTTACATTTCTATTTTCACTTTCACTTTATCACTTTATTGTTTCTTTACTTGTTATTAGTTAGGTATTTGTATGCTGCATCAACTTCAATATATTTATATTTCACTTAGTCTTTTGCTATGCTCTTCCACATTTTATAATACAGTATATCTCTCCATCTTGTAGAAAGTTGTTCAAGATACCATATCACTTTTTTGTCCATCTATTTTTAGTGTATACAGTAATAAATCTGCAGTGCAGTGGTGAATTTCAGCCGGATCGCACCACATCGCCTGAACCGGTAGTGGCAATTTGAAATTGGCCCCACCCACCACCCCTGCCCTTATCCTTCCTTATACGAGCTTCGTTTTTTTTCTTACTTACCTGAATCAGCTGTTTGGCACATCTATGGAGCCTTCCTGATGATCCCTGCTGCCTCTGGTGCCTCTAAAAGAGGTTTAAAGAGTCACGCTGCAATGCTATTGGCGTGCATGCATGTGCACCGAACCAGTAGCAAAACCGGTCAGATTCCACCCCTGCTGCAGTGTATGTATTACTTTTAGAGAATGAACAACAGGTTTTTGAAGCATAAATCTGACATGTTCCACAAATACTGGAAATTAATTGGTGCATTTTGGATTCCATTGAGCTGCAACATGTGTTAATGTGCAAAAAAACAGAGTGGCAGCTAGATCAGGGGTGCTTAGATCTGGCCTGTGGGGCTACCCTAGAAACAGTGAAGGGCTTACTTTTCATTTAATTTACCCTGCAATCTTTGTATTGTGTAATACAGTGTATGAGGTGCAATCATTAAATTCAGACTAGTCCCATAAATTGAAAAAAAAAACCCTGATTTAAATTTGTATGCCATCCAAATTTGGTCAACTATACACCAATCCAAGTGCCTCTTCCATTTTTAGAATGCCTCCTAGAAGTCAAATTCCTTAAGCCTGTCAAGCAACTTCTGCGATTCGCATTGGCTTTCCTCCACCATGCCAAAACAGCGACCCTTCGACTTCAATTTCATGTTTGGAAACAGAAAGAAGTCGCAGGTGGCCAGATCTGGTGAATACAGGGGATGAGAAATGATGACCATCTGGTTACAGGCACAAAACCGGTGTGTTACAAGAGCTCTGTGACCTGTTGCATTGTCATCATGGAGCATCCATTTGTTCTCTGCCCAGAGTGTGGTCGTTTTTGACTAATGTTCAATTTCGAGTCCATCATGATTTTGCAAATGCACAGATGCACATGCTAACTAAAACATCTGTAACACAGGACTCAATGAAGATAGCACTTTGAAACTTTGTGTAGCTTCTCGTCAAGGTTGTTATGCATCATTGCTGTGCATGCAGGGCAATCGCGTGATCCATTCCCCCACTTCAAGTACAATCTCAGAATTTAATTTTGCATCTTATATTCTGTATGTGATTTCTACCTTCACGTGACCACAAAATCTAATGGGGCCTGCAGCACTGAGAGCAATCCAAGTCTGTTCATATATCTGAAACTGCATTTATGTTCTCTCCAAATGTACATTTACCATGTTTAATCCAAAATAAAATGTTAAGATCAGTGATGAAATGCAGCCTGGTCGCACCGGTTCTGCCATACCAGTAGCAGCAATGAAGCTTGGCCCTGCCCCCCCCCCCCCGTGATGATATTTGGGCCCTCCCGCCCACTCCTACTCTTTCCTGCCCACTCCTACTCTTTCCTGCCCTATATTCCCTTCTCTTTTGGTTTTTACTCACCTGAATCGCACAGAACAGCTGTTCTGCATGCCTCCGCAGCCTTCCCAATCACCCAAGCTGCCTCTGGAACAGATAAACAAGGAATTTAGAAGCTGCGCAGCAGCGTAGTTGGCACGTGCGCATGCAAAATGTACACACACCGAATATAGCAAAATTGGTTGGATTGCATCACTGGTTAAGATGCTTGTATATCCAAAGCAATTATCCAAAAATCCAAGATTTATATGAATAATTGAAATTACAGTACAAAGCATTATGTAAGCATTCTGACTGAATTTTGCAATTTTTGATTGCTGTTTTGAGAAGATAGGAGTTGTACATCATAGAGCGAGGGTGAAAAACCATGCTAGCTCAGGAATTTTGGAAGGTGAAGTCCACAGTTGCCGACCTCAGCATGTTACTTATCATCAGTATCTTGGGATTATGCTCCTACTTTTTCTGCTGCTGAACCAAACATGTTAAGGATGGTCCTCCATTTGGAGAACAAGTACACAGCGGAACGTTGTGAGAGTGGTGTGGTAAAATACACAAATCAAGATACAGATACACTGAGTAGAAAAATATAGGTTTTTTTACTTTAATGCAAATAGAGGTTTAGCAATGTCCATCAGTCAATCCGAATTCATACACAGTCAAGTCAGTCAGTCATCAAACAGTTCAGTTCAGGGACAATCCAATTCTCAATCCATTAACAAATATACAGTTCGATGCAAACGGTAGACTCACAGAATACATGCTGGTTAACACAAGGCTCTTCTTCCGTGATGAACACCCTGCGTTCAGTAACCAACAAAACCAAATCCAGTAACCCACATCCAGTAACCCACAATCACAAGTGATTCTGGCTCCTTCTTATTGCTGTTTGAGGAATCAGTAGCCAATCACATTTTCCTTAAAGCTATAGTACACGTAAAGGTAAAGTAACAAACCTTAAAGTAACAATCCTGGTTTATATATTGTCTACCCAACAATTGTTATTCTAACAAAACATATAATCTTTCTTGTAATGATGTGTGGAAATGACCATGGGAGAAAGAAAGAGAGCTGCAAACTAGCATGTAAAAGTTGTCTCAGCCCACCACCAAAGGGGGGTTGACATGGGAAATGTTTCAGAAGGGACCTTTCCTTTTTTCTTGAGAGTAAAAGGAAGGGAGGAAAGAAATATTTTCAGTCTTGCAAGATTCTCTTAATGTAACTTTACAATAAAGTCAGAGCTAGTATTCCTGATTGTGCTTCTTGTCTGGACTATCTTACAGATCTAACATTTCCACCTATTCAAAAAGATGCCAAACAAAAGTAGACTAGAAAGTGCATTTGTTATCATTCTCTTCCTTTGCTCAGAGGTGTTGGGGTTTTTTGGGGGAAGCGGGTTGCTATTGGAAGAAATTGACTTGTGGCTATGAAGGTGGGATGCAGACAAATATCATTTGGGAAAACTCCCTGGGCAATCTAGTACAGTAAGAACAGATTAAGCATCCTACTCACTGCCAATTCTGGTTGCATTTGCTTTTCATTTGTTCTATTGCATTAATGGCTTTTTTCTAGTGGAGCTAATCCATATGCTCAGAATTTGTATTTCTTTGCAATGTGATACTTATTTCATTTTATGAGTTCATTCTCATTAATTTTATTAGTGTACTTTTCATAGTGCATTTGATCATCGCAGTTTGGTTATGCATGAAAAAAAGATATGAACTGACTAAACAAAAGAATTGAAATGACTTTGTGATTGATGTAGATCTCCAAAGCACAATTAGTTGCAGATGGTAAACGTACTCTTTCCTAATTTAATGAAATAGTGTTACACAGTCACAATTAACAGTGGAAAGAATAATACTTTATACATATGCACACACACAACACACACACAACACACACACGTAAAAGAAGGAGATAAAACACTGTCATGGACCATGATTAGCTAACGTTTTGGAGACTCACTCGTCCCCTTCATCAGAGCAAATGAAATAAAGTTCGTTATTTGTCAGTTGGTATTTTCTTGCTGCTTGCCTAGTATTATACGTGTGGATTGGCTGCCTATCTAGCTGTCTTTTCCGCATCATGATTGGTTGTTTAGCGGTTTGCCTTTGTGCAGGTTTGATGCTTTCCATCTCCATGTTTTGTTTGTATGCAAGTCCTTTCTTTCAGTCTTGTGCATAGTGTGTTGTAAATTGGATTCAAGTCATTGCAGTGATTGATGGTTTCTATGGATGCCCAACTTTCAAACACCTCCTTAGCTGTTTTATCATTAGAACAGCCTAATATCTTCACCTTCTGGAATTCAAAATATGTCCCTCTTGTTGGATGTGATTATAGACTATATATATAAAATCTTCAGATAGAACTAAAATATCAGACTGCTTGGAAACTTCAGTTAGTGGCCTTTGTTGAGGCATGCAATGGCAGGCTTTGTGGTCTACCACAGCTTAGTGCCTGTAAATAAATAATGTTGGCTTCTTTACCTACTCATTTATTGGATTACATTGGCAATCCATCTTCTTCTAAGGAATTTCAGCAAGCATTAAACATTGTGTGACTAAATTATCGTTGCCTGTGATATCCTCACTCATGTTTTTGTTTGCCTACCATCTTTAGCCAAAGAGGTGTTGGAGCTTTTATACTGATCGAGTAATTTAAAAAAAATCTTGGGATTTTTTTTTTTCTAATTCAAAGAAGGTTCCTTCCAAGTCTACCACAAAAATGCTGGTTATTCAGCTTCATATCTTCTACTTGCAAAACATGTATTCTGCTTCTGAAGCAGGGTATGAAAAATGTGGCGATCTGGAAACAGAACAGTCTGAGGAATGCATAAAAATATATCTTATTTCTCCTTGCCCCTAACTGTTCTTTTCAGTTATGTTATTGCCCATAACACATAGTTCAGATGTGATAGAATGTATTCTGTATATTGATCAGTTGTATTTTGACATTTTGATTCAGGATTGCGGTTCAGTCATTCATCCTGAGGAATCCTGTGGTTTGCAGCCTCTCTCTGCTGAATACCTGTCATTTGTTTCACAGCCACAGCTGAAAACATGTGGAATGGGGGATGCAAAAGGCATGTTTTTAATTCATATTTTTGCATATTCAAAAATACTCTCACATTCTTGCAAGAATGCTGATCCCTTGCTTCCTGCCACTTGAGAATTAAGAAAAAGCTCAACCTTTTGTCAAAAAAACCAATAGAGCCAAACTAATCTGTTAAATCACCTTCTGCTTTAAATTATGAATAATTAATAATGGGTTAAAATAATGCATTTGCCTTAGAAAAAGGAATTTTAGCTCAGTGGCAGAGCACAAACTATGCATTTTGGAAATTGTGGTATCTGTCTATTGCAGCACCAGTTTTTTAAAAAAGAGGTAGCAAAACTGTAAATAACTTTCAGTTTAAAACTCCAGAATGCTGCATGTCAATTCATGGAGACAGAGCTGATATTATCACTTGGCTAAGGGATGTACTGTGGTTAGAGTGCTGGGCAAGGACTGGAGAAATTTAGATCTGAAAGTATAGTTACATCTATTCAGTTTCCTAAGAAATGTCATTGTATCCAATGATTTTTTTGGGTCCATTTTGGAGATCCTTGGAGGAAGGGAAAGATGTAAATTTAAATAACTTTTCTATGCCAAGCAAAGATTTGTTTTGTTGCCTTAAGTCTCCTTCCTTTGGGTTCATTTTATTGTCTTTTAATATTGGGTCAAGGAGAAAGTAAAAGTATTTTGATTTCTAGGCATAAATGTCTGCCCAATTTATTTCTGGTCAACAAACTCCAGGTAGAGATATAAGAATGGTTATCATCTATTTTCCAGGACAGTGGGTTGTTCCCTGCCTTAGTTGTTCTGATAATAGAACCTGTGACTGGAGGCAGATAACATGGCAGCCAAGAAATTGTCAGTATCCTGTTTTGAATAAACCAGAACTCCAAAAGTGTGTAGAAAGAAAAAAGGTAAGTCACAAAGTTGATAGAGGAAAATCTGTACGGCAGGGGGGAAATTATCTCTTGATTTAAGCTATGGTGTTTTTAAAAAGCTGAATACTGGTTTATTAATATATTAATAATTCTACCATTGTAATTTTTATTGTAGTCCAAACAATACCCTAAGTTTGTTTCAATTGATAAAATGCTATATATTAGCATTAGACATTAATTTGTTTGGCATGAATTCTGTTTTCTCTGCTGGCGTGTAACGCATGGCTTTGCTTCTGCCGACCAAACTTTTGAAGTCTTCCTTCATGTTCTTGTGCAGGCCTTGGGCGGACCTCACTTTTCTTACCTTGAAGATTCTAGGACTGCTTGGAAAAGTAGTGTCTCCTTAATAAAAGCATGGTTTGACTGTCTAACATCTGGCTGAGATGTGTGGCACAGGTACAGCTATCTGCTAATACAAGTATTCAGAAGTAAATGTTACATTGCAGATATTGCAAAAAAATCCGGTTACGGATAAATACTTAAAAATAACCCCAATATATGCTGCATGACTAATGAATATTTAAAGCATTCAACTATATATGTTGCATGAACTTCTTTAACACACATGCATTTTATTTTATTTTTTTGACTATATAGTAGCTCCCAGATTCCCAATTTAATTTAGGAATTAAAGTCTAAAACATCTGTTGGGCATCATGGTTCTTAATTTGCCTTATATTAGTGTTTCTCTACCTTAGCAACTCTAAGAAATATAGACTTCAACTTTCTGAATTGCCCACGTAGTATTCTGGAAACTGAAATCCACACATTTTAAAGTTGCTAAAATTGGGAAACACTGTATTATATAATGGCACCTTGAAAAATGTTCTGAAATAGATGAGCCATAATGTAATTGGCACCAATAAAGTAAAAAAGAAAGGTTAGGTCTTATTTTTCCTGCTGATGTAGTCGAACAGAATTACTGTCAAGGTTGACAGCATATATCTATCATTCCTTTTCTGTTCCTGACTTATTAAGCATGCAATTCTTCAGTTCCAACTGTGGCCATACATTTTTTCTCTAGTTTTGAAAAACTTAAATTCAGTTACTAAATTCAGTTCATAAACTTGAACTATCTATCTAACCTTATTCCTGCCATAATTTCATTTGCAAAATAATGGTTCTAGAAAGGTCTATTTTAAAACAAGTTCTATTCTATTTTTTTTAAAAGCTTGTTTATGGTAAGTTTGTCTGTTGATTCTTATTTAGCCTTCTTTAAAATAAAATATACTTTAATTCTTTGTTAAACAAAATAAATTTACAAATAAGGCAATAAACACAAAAACAAATAGAAAAAAAATGACAAAAACATCTCATGTAGGGAAAAAAAGTGTCAGCTCAATTTTTAAACATATCATTAAGTCTTGACCACACAAAATAATATTGTTTTGTCTTTCCATTACATTAAGAGCCAGCCCATAAACAGAAAGCAAACAAGTCTGAATTATCTACAATGATAATACTGGAATTGTGCTGTCTTTCCCATTTTGAAGAGTAATATTTTTTTTGCTTCTTGCCATACTCAATAAATCTATACTTTTTCATACAGTGGTATATTTTATATATAACTGAGGAGTTTACTCAAAACTACAAAGCATAGTCAATGTGGAATAATGTAGGGCTGAAATTTAAGAAAATATTTTTGTGATCTATTTACAAGCATGAAACCCAAAAGAGGAAATTGTGGATTTCCACATTAATTTCTCATTACCTATGTCACATAGGTCTTTTAACATATTTCTGGATTCTCTATAAATACAATATTATTATTTTTAGTTAGTCTTATCTCACGATCATGAGAAACATCAAATATTTCAATCCTGAACTTGTTGATTTGTTAATATGAATATTCTACCCTTTAATTATGAGTCTTGAAATAATTAAAATCTGTCTTAGAAGTAGTCTTTATAGGTTTATAAAAACATACTATAGATTTAGAATCACCTGCCCAAAAATTGCAATACTAATAAATTTGAGAGTGAAATTGAATATATTAATGGGATACTATATATTGCTTTTTTATAATTTTAAACAATTTTTCTTTTCAATAACCTAAATGGTATAAACATAGATGTATCTCCAATTTATAACCAGTAATTGCCCCAGAGAATAAGTGGGAATAAAGTCTAAAATTATATTTTTGTTCCAACATTTTGCAGATGCCCCTTGCTGCATTTAATGCAGAGAATACAGTAATGTTATCATTAGAAATGGAACTAAGAGCCTGTCCTGATATTAAAATAAAAGATTGTCCACAAGATGAATTGTTGAGGTGGGGAGGAAAAATGAAACACAATGTTGTGATACAAACTCTGCATTTTTTGTATTTTCAATTGTGATATCAGACACAAATATATAAGAGGCAGAGCTTGTGTCACAAATTTTTGGGTCATTTGGTTAAATCTTCACCTTCTACAGATGTCAACAGTCAGACATTTTACAATTGTGTCAACTTTTTTTAACTTCTGTACCATAGAGAAATGGAAGCAATGCCATTCTTAAACTTCTCAGACATTTTCCCACAGAACTGCCCCATCTATTAAACTTATCCAAGGAAATGCCTAATCACTTGGAGTAAATAATCTCTAAAAACTATAATAGGAGAAATGAATACATTGCTTCCTTTCCCAATCTGGTACTTTTCAGATGTGTTGAACCACTACTTTCATTATATCCACAGTCACCATTGACCCATTAGGGTGGAGTTGCAGTCTTGATACATCCAGAGAATATCAGGTTGCAGTAAGGTTCTTTTTTCTGGAGCAGCAGATACCCTGACAAGGTGGTAGAGAAAGTTAGAATATAATGTTAACAAGAAAAGGTGATGCACAAATCCTATGCTTCCCCATGAAACTTATGATGTGGTCCTGGAGACACAGCTGTCCAGGAAGTGCAGGTTCAATAAGGGTCAACAAATATGTTGAGAATTGGACATCTCAGCATTATGTTTCACTAATGGCTATGGCTTGTCATTGGCTTTGTTCTGACCTCTCTTTTCATTTCAGCAATCAGATTAATTCTATCACTGCTAATTTAGGACCTAATGCTAACTGGGTGAGGTGGAAAAGTATACCCAGATTGTCTGAGAGAAGAAAAATAGGTTTTAAATCCCTAAGCATTCTGTAACAGAGGCTTTGGAGATTAATGTTGTGTTAGTAAACCTAATAGGTCATATACTATACAAAGAATGTAGGAAATGTATGCTTGAAAAGTATTTATTCATTTTGTATATAATACAATATATAAAACATTTTCTTTGAAATTTTAGTACAATAATGGATATGAAGGGTATATTACATGATATCTATACTGTAGCATTTAGAAAATGAGTTTAAAAGGACATTTAAAAATGAAAGCCAAACAAAAAGTGGTTTGTTTTTCCCCATGTAATAAAACCTTTTATCAATTTCCTGTTAATTAATTTAACCATAAGAGTTTTGCTGCCATGTAGTATTTTGATTTCCCAAATTTTCAAAAAATTGAAAAAGTGAATAGAATACTAACAACGTATATGCTATATCATGTTATCATGTAAAAGGTGATGAAACACATATTTATTCAGTTTCATTCTTTAAAAAGCCCTTTATAGTTTAATAGCGTAATTAAATATATTTAGTAATGTATGATTGAGAGTAAACCATAAAAAAAAGTTGTATTGAAGTGCTTAAAATCCACATATTAAAACAGAACTTGCATTTTTTTTCAACAAAGAAAATTCAAGGCTTAACAGTATTCAAATATCTTCATTATAGCTGGTAAAGAAATTAATGTTATTCTAATTATATCCTTTATTTTCATTTACAGTACTTTCACATAATCTGATATAATTTGTGTGTTTTTCCTGCTTTGGTCTTAGTATGTTAAAAGCCCACTTTCCCTTTATATACACTAGACGACACATATCAAGTAATACCATTATTCTGCTTAATTTTGAAATTGGCCAAATTCAAGAAAACTATCTTAGATGACTATGAGGGCTATCTGATATGTGTTAGAGTTTTCATTGGGATCTTCAATATTTCACATGTGCAATGTGCTACTTCTCAGATTGAATTTTTTTTTTATCTGTAAAGTGGGATCTAAAGTATTAGCTCATTGAAATGATTTTAAAGCAGCCTCAGATTTTTAAAAAGTGCTGGGCAAAATAGTTGATATTGTTATTACATCCTTTGCCACATATCCTTCTAGAAATAGAATTGGAGCCCTTTTTTTTCTTTTTAAAACCCCATTTCACTCCCATTTCAGGTCAATATCCTGAAATATGCATTTGGATCATTCCAAAAGGGATTCAAAAACCAGATGAATTGGTGGTAGCCTACCTCCAGCTATTAGGATATAATATAAAATTTAGTATGTAGAACTATCTTATTCCCAATCACTGACTTTTTCTGAAGAATTACTCATATCCAGCCAGGCTCAATCCTGGAAACTAAAAGGAAGATGAGAGACAAGTCAGTGGCTTAAAACTGCTTGATATCTGATTGGAAGAGATTTGTGTTTGAAGTCATAGTATCCATATACAGTATGTATATCCATCCATAATAAGATGCAGTAACTGTAGAATCCACCTCACATTTTCCTAAAGTACAGAACATCTCTCTTAAAATTAATACTAACAAATACGTACCTAAAAAACATCCAACATATTGAAACAACAGGTAGTCCTTGGTTAGCAACCATTTGGACCAATTGGGACCTGCTACACAGTTGCTAATACTGCAGTTGCTAAGTGGAAAATCACATGACCACAATGGGCTTACAACCTCACTTCCCCTTCAGTTATTAAGTGTCACAGTCCTTAAGGAAAACATCAGATGACCATGATTTACGATTTTACTTCCAACTTATCTATTAATTCTGCTTGTTGCAAGACAGTTGTGAAGTACACAAATGGCAATCATGTGACTGCAAGATTCTGCAACAGTCATAAATGCTCATCAGTTGTGAAGTGTCTGGATGATGATTGCATGACCACAGGATGCTATGACAGTCATACATGCAAGGATTGGTCTCAAAGCTATTTTTTATACTGTCAGAATTTCAAATGGTTGCTAAATGAGGCAGTCAGTAAGTGAGGACTACATGTACATTTATGAACCCCCATCATACAGGTTGCTGTAGGTGTTTATTTATTGCTAGTCCACCAAGCATTCCTTAAAACAAAACTGTGGGCTTAAGCTCTATTGAGTTTCACTGATCTATCAACTTTTGTTATTAAATGATTTTTGGTTTTTACCTTTAAAGGTTCTTTTCATTGGTGATTCCACTAACAGAGGGATGATGTATTACCTGATAGAGAGAGTGAATGAGACCCTTCAAGAATGGCAAAAGGCACATGGCATGAAGTTTTATCACAATGTGAACAATGGGAGCACTTTCATTAGTTATTCATATTATCCCCAATTCTGGATCAGTGTCAGTCAAAGACCTACATTTGAAGAAGCTCTAGAGCAGCTGCTATTCAGGTATGATAGAACAGTTGGCAAGATTTGTTTCCTTTTCCTGGCATTGAGGTGTTTAATTCGAGTGATTCAGTTCTTACTTTTGGGAGATATTTACAGTACGTCAGGTTCTCCACTGTTTTTTACCACTTCATCAGATTGAAAATTCTAAGCAGTTACAATTTTGGAGAAACTATTCCATAGAAATAGAATAATATAGGTCTCATATTTAAATCTCATATTTAACTGTACAGAGCAGATATGGAAAACTTGCAACCCTCCAGGTATTCATATACTAAGATACCTAACAGACCTTGACTATGATCACTAGAAAGGAAAACCAAGAACTCTATATACAGCTTGCTAGAATAGCAACAGGTTTCCCAACTCTGTTGTAAAGAACACTTTCCTTTCTCCTTTACATTTCAAAGCTGTTCATCAAAAGTATTTTCTATTCCTGGGAATGTTAGCATGCAATAAAAGAGAAACTGGTTCAGAGGTCAGAATGCAATATCCTAAAATACCAGTGGAATGTTAAATATCTTTGAACATCTTTGTTGGAGTGACTTCCTTGCATCAGGCATGTGCTGCCTTTGCATAAATAATAATTTCTGCAATGAAAAATAAGAACAAGTAATAAATGTTTACATTTAAAATATGCAGAACTGTAATGGGAAATGACATCAGGATGTGTGGTCTTGGCTGATGTGTATTGCAATGTTGCTAAAATATAAATGCTGTCATCTGTTCAAATAGTAGAGAAAAGTTTGTATTGCTGTTGTTATTATAACCTTTTATTCATTAAACATGAAAGTCAGTCAACTGAACATTTAAAAATGTATCATAAATATCATTGATGGCCTCTGATGGTTGATACTGGTTGCTGCCAGCATCCTAGATATCAACCAAGTATCTTCTTAAAATTATTATTAAAATTTATTATTATTATTATTATTATTTCAGATCACAGCCTTTAGAGAATACAGGCCAGACCATATTGGTTATTGGTGGAGTCCAATGGCTTAATTTCAGTCACTTGCATATTATTCAAAAAGTATTAAAGCGGTAAGTGTTAATATTGTAGGGCTTTTGTTTTTTGTTTGACATTATAATAATAAAAAATAAGTATTCCAAGTGGCTATTTCCAGTATGATTTTCAGTATGTTTAGTGCTTGGGCATTTTTCTAGCCAATCATCTGCAGGATCCAGATTTTGCTGAATTACAATTCCCTAGTAACTCAGCCAATAGTGACAAATGCTGAATGACCTGAGATTTTGAGATATTCTTCCAAAATGGCTGATGTGAATGCTGCTTGCTATACCCTTCCCTACTATTCTTGACTGTTGCATTTTATTTTTATATTTTATTTCATTTTTTATTTGATGAATTTATAGACAACTGTTTACAAAGCCTGTTTGGATTCCAGATGTATTCTTGGAAAATAAAGATGATATTGAGTGTTTATGCTTTGCTTTGCAGCATTAGTTTAAATTAAAAATCTAAAAATCTAAAAAGTTAAGGCAAATGACTTGAAAAGTATATTCAGGCATATTGACATCTCCAGACTCTTTACTTAAAGGAGCCTGAGACTTGGGAAACACAGTTGCATCATTCCCAGCGACCTACATTTTAAATATGAAATGTAAAATTCAGCTCCACAAAAATGTATCCTTAAAGTAGTGAGGAAAGAGGCAAGGAAAGGAACACATCTTTTCTTATCTCTGAATCCAAAACCTCCTACATAAATTTCATTTATTGGACCAGACAATTGGAGAAAACTGTAATGTCCATCAAAATGTTTATAAGGTTTCTTTAATAGCATACACAAATGCACCTGTACATCGAAATATACAGCTGGCTGAAAAAATCTTGATGGACCATATATCCACTTGAACACACATTGGGTTTTTGATCACCTGCTAGAAATAGGCATGTAGAAGCCAGCAAATGGGTTTCCTTCTTCAGACTGAGAGCTTCTAATTTGATGGAGCTGTTTTTGTGAACCACTGTGACAGAACTTTTTAAAGCCTGTGCTTGAATAATAGGTCTCATAAGAGGAAATTTGGAATGTTACATACCTGAGAGCTGAACTCACTGTCTATTCTTTAATGCTGAGTGGAGCAAGATCGGTAGAAATTGCATTTCCAATCAGTTCCCTAGCTAAGTCACATGTGTGACAATTTCTGTTACAAAGCAGTTCATAACATAATGTTTGGGCTTACACATCAAATCTTTGGCATATGGAGTTATCCAATTTTTTTAGTTAGGCAGAATGAAGTGCATTTTGTCTGATTCTGAGGACATAGAAAACATAAAATGGGTTCCATTACAATTTGAGGACCAATTTACTTGTCCATTTCTTTCAAACCACTGATCATTCACACCTTGTTTTTCTGAAGATTGCCTCTTAGAGTATTCCTTCCTTCCCAATTGCTTGCAAATTTAATCTTGAGTCTGATAAAATATAAAATAAATTGGCATCAAAATTCCATCCTTCAAAATATCTTCTTACGAATATGATATAATAAAAAATATCTTAAATTGATAACTGTAGAGACATCACATTAAATTATACTCATAGGGATGATGTCTCCATATATAGCAAGATAAAATGTTTTTGGTTAGATTATATTAATAATACACAAGAAGACCACTATTACTTTCTAGTTTCAGTTAATGTTCAAGTTACGGTACTCATCCAAATATTATGTTGAAAGTCAAAATTTTAAATGAAATGTCATTTTATTAAGCCTGAATGTTGTATCAGTGACTATTTCTTAAAATACTGCACGTATGAAAATCCTAAAATAAAATATATCTATTTTCCCCATTTGCTCTCTAGAATGAATCTCTCAAATATAATGGTAGTGATAAAATCCCTAGGAATGGGCTTTCACCTGCCAGTAGATGGAGTACACACTTTGTCATCAGTAAGTTACAATTTGTTCATAGCCTATTAAAATTAATTGTTTAAACCATAATTTTCTTTGTTCAGCATCCTGATAATAAGAACTGCACTGATTCTGTAATATACATAGATGCCAATAACAATAACAGCTGTTCAAGGTCAAGAAACAGGCACATGTGGGATTCAAAAAATGTTCTTTATCATTATAGTATGGAATAACAGAATCTTGAAAGCCTGTTAGAGTTGTTGTCTACTCTATCTTACGCTAAGCAAATCAAGGCAGAATTTCTCTGAAGGTCTTATTTTTCCACTTTCTCAGAACTGAGTAAACATTTTTTGTTCCATAGCAATTTATTGCACCTTTCCCCCTTCCCAAAGTTTGATCATAGAAAAGTTCCTGTCAACCACCCAGGTAGACCAGCAGGAAACACAACAAGATGAACTAATTCTAATTTACTGTGTGGCTACATTAATAGAATAGTGCAAGTCTGAAGTATAACTCTCCTGCCTCTCCTTTTACCATATAATCCTTTCCCCCCAAAAAATCTGCCCATTACTCAGTTGTGAGCTCCTCCCACTTTTATATGATTGTTCCCTTTGCAACATCTCTTCTCCCTATCTGGCAACGTTATTCCATCTTATTAAAGTTCAACTTTAATCTATTTTGTCTCATCCATATCCCCAAAAACTATAACATTTGACAGCACTGGTAAACAAGTGACATTTGGTCCAACTATGGAAAAACAAGTAACCAACAGAATCATATTTTATGTTTGTTCACAATATCTTTTTTTCCTCAGTGGCCATGCCATCTGGGAACAAGTATATATCTTATTATAAAAATTATGGTCTGAATTCCTTCCTTCCTTCCTTCCTCCCTCCCTGCCATTCCATGGATAAGCAAACTTCAGACATGTGTCTTTGCTTTCTTTAATGCAAGTTGTGCCAACTGAAGAAATGAAAGATAATTCTAATTGAACAATTCTGAACATAGTGATTTGTTCTGCATACCAAAAACAAGCTGTGTTTTTTTTCAACACAAAGCTTTCTCTATATAATTGAAAGAAATGTCAATTTGTTATCCTATAATTACTAAAGTCAGATATTCTGATTTACTGTCTGTCACCCATTCATTATTTGATCCTCATTTGTCTATATCATCTTATAAAGAATGTTTTTCATAATAGCTGGGAAACTTTGAATAAGATAAAAATAATCTAATGTAAAATTGAATTTCAGCCCCATAATGAGTTTGAAAGTATGCATCACTAATTATATACAGTATTACCAAATTAGACCAGTAATAATTTTGTATCATCTCATTTATCAATATCTGTAAGATTAGGGGTACCTAAACACATTTTATTTCTGAAATAATTTCTCCTTCCCTCTCTTTTTATTTCTCTTCCTCTCTTTCTCTGTCTGTTGTATTATGCTTATTCTGAGATCATCACTTTGGGAGTTGTTTTATTACAGACACTCTTGTTTATACTCAACAAAAAAGTTGAGTTGTTCTCAAATTTGCTTACCATTCTTCTATTCAAACAGAAGCTAGAAATAAAAAGAAATATTGATGAGAAGTGTTTTGATTTAAACTGCAGGCAGAAATACAGAATTTGTGGAAAGAAAATCTCGCTATTCTAAACACTGCAAAACACTATGGCTATGAGGTAGTTGATACTTTCATTATTACAATGGGACGGTACAAGGAATTTTTGCAAGGGAAATGTGGATGTCATTTTCATGAGGTAAGAATTTGGGGTTAAGTGCTTCAGCCTGGGTATTTATTTATATGCTTTAAATTAGTCCTAATTCAATGAAAATATCTTTGTATCTTGTGATTCCTGACGAATGTACAGTTTCCTTTGTTGTACACTGAGAGCATATGCACCGAAGACAAATTCCTTGTGTGTCCAATCACTTGGCCAATAAAGAATTCTATTCTATTCTATTCTATTTTTGAAATATAGCTATATTTTGGCCATCCACAGTAAGCATCTTACAGTTAGACCAATTATGGATAAATACAGTTGAACATGGTGCAGATGATTCTTAGTAAACATGTACCGTGATGTAGAATAAACTGAGAAGGAAGAAAAAGAGCTTATTCTGTGTTGATGTGAACAGAGCACTGAAAGTCTAGCTAATCCAGATGCCCTCTGAATGCGGAGGCGGAGGAGGGGGAGCAGAAGAGGAGAAAGCAAAGAGGAGGCAACTGATAATTTTTTGTTCCTTCAGAATAATAGAGTTGGAAAGGACCTTGGAGATGTTCTAGGCAGTGTTTCTCAACCTTGGTGACTTTAAGATGTTTAATGACTTTAAGAATTCTGGGAGTTGAAGGCCAAACATCTTAAAGTCACCAAGGTTGAGAAACACTGGTCTAGACCAACCCCTTATTCAAGCAGGACACCCTATACCAGGCCTGGAGCCTAGATCTGGCTTGTGGTGTGCTTAGATCTGGCCCATGGGACCACTCTAGAAAGAGTGAAGGAACGGCCCATGGTGTCTCATGTTAGGGTCACCTAGGGTGCCTGAGTGCTTTGCCAGCAAAAGCGGGCTCCCGAGCTCCATTTTCTCAGGCAGAGCATTGTAGGAGGCCGTCCCAGTCGAGTGAGTGATGTTATGCTGGTCACGTCTATGCTGCCCCCCCCCAAGTCAAATACAATCCTGATGCGGCCCTCAATGAAATCGAGTTTGACACCGCTGCCCTATACCATTCCAGAAAAATGTCTGTCTAATCTCTTCTTTAAAACCCCCAGTGATAGGGAATCCATGATTTCTGAAGGCAATGGTTAATTGTTCTCACTTTTAGGAAGTTTCTCCTTAATTCCAGGTTGCTCCTCTCCTTTATTCATTTCCATTCATTTTTTTTCTTGTTTTGCCTTCTGGTGCTTTGGAAAATAGGTTGACCTCCCCTTTTCTTTGTGGCAGCTCCTCCAATATTGGAACCCTGTTTTCAAATTAAGTCCAACCTTTGTTACAGTTAAAGACCAACAGGGGGGGGGAGGGGTCCAAGGAATTAAAAAGAATAAAAATGTAACAGAACAAAATTATATATACAGAGCTAAAAGATATAAAACAAGTATCTAAAAATATTAAAAGTGTCTAAAGTCCTTCGGGAGAGGGAGCAGTATATAAATTTTGACAATAATAATTTGACAATAAAAAGGAAGGATAGTAAATCCAGTAAATGGATTTAGGGGAATATGGCAAATTAAATCTTTCATAATGCAGAACACTCTATAACAGGGGTGGGCAAACTTGGCCATTTTGTGACTTGTGGACTTCAACTCCCAGAATCCCTCAGCCAGCAAAAGCTG
>JAEANM010004754.1:0-17596 GCA_017656035.1 Myanophis thanlyinensis
GAAGGAAGGAAGGAAGGAAGGAGGAGAAGAAAGCACTTGAGCCATGATGATCAGAACATATTTTTTCCCTGTGTAGATCCAGAATTCTGTCTGTAAAGTATCTGTAGCAGAATATTTAATTCAACCCTGCTCCTAAATTGAGACCTGCCAGCAAAAGTCAGTGACTATTTTGAACAGATATATGCTCTTTTGTGTTTTGATTGATGAATCCCTGGATCCAAAAGATGGAACACTGGTGTGAAATTTACAATTGAGATTAATTCTTTGCAAATCCTTCAAAAGAGGTAGAAACCTGTATGAAGTATCTTTCTCCAAACTATTCAAGAGGCCACATCTTTTCCCAGACTTCTATAACTTTGAACACTATTCTGCACCTGTATACATAGCTGCTCTATTTAGCATATTTCTTAGGAAAACAGGCTATGCACACAGGTGCATGTGAAGACAGCCAGGAAAAACCTCCACAGCTGCTTTTATCTTCCAAAGCACTTCTTCTGAATGGTTTTTTTTCCCCCTCAAGGAATATGAATGTTTTTTGACTAGAATTAAAAATAGGCTTTGTGAATAAGTCTATTCATATTCAAAATTCATGATTCAATTTGAGTTGGTGAATTGAGATTTAAAGGCAAATCAGTTTGATCTGATCTGTTTTGATATTTAATTTGGAGGGGAGGGGGATTGTCCATATATCTTAACGGGGAATTATTGAAATGACTGCTATATCTGCTACAGTTGTGACCAATGCAATTAATGTAGCAGGGATGGTAGAATGCTTTTCAAGTTTAAACCGTTCATTTTCAAGGGTTTCACAGGGAATAAGTTATTGAAATAAATTGTTGAAATATTCTCTCTGCACTTGCAGAGATGGTTGAAATATTATTGCAGTCTCAGCAGAAAACGACATCGTCTTTTAATTTTCCACTTTTCTAAAACTTGGCCTGATGCTGAAAAACAGCTCTTGATTTGTTGTCCTTTTGCTATTTTTTTTTCAGGGGTTATCTGGGTGATAGGATGTTGGCATAGCTAGCTGGCAAATTTGACCTTTTCTAGGGGGCAAAAAATCTCACCATTGGCTTCATGGAATACTACAGTAGATAGGGAACATTTAGTAACTATTCATGTTTTGGACATTACACAAGAGAATGATCAATGATCTTTTCTCTTATTCAATGCTGTTATTTTCTGTCTCTGATCATTAATTTTTACCAGGTGAAAGGAGACCTGGCCTAACTAGTTGATAAGTTACATCTATTTCCCCGTGAAAACCTTTCTCAAAGCAGAGTCTGCCAAGAAAAAGGCTTGCTGGCAATATTCTAGTTCAATTAATTAGCAGACAAAACAGCCAATCTAATGTAGTAACATGCAATGCAATGGAGCTAGGCAGTCTATAGAATAGTGTTTCTCAACCTTGGCAACTTTAAGATGTTTGGACTTCAACTCCCAGAATTTCCCAACCAGCTTTGCTGGCTGGGGAATTCTGGGAATTGAAGTCCAAACATCTTAAAGTTGCCAAGGTTGAGAAACACTGCTATAGAGAAAGAAGATGACATAGATGATTAGGGGACTGAAGGCTAAAACATATGATTAATGGTTTCAGGAACTGGGCATGGCTAGTCTAGTGAAGAGAAGGACCAGGGGAGACATGATAGCAGTGTTTCAATATTCTAGGGGTTGCCACAGAGAGGAAGGGATCAAGCTATTTTCCAAGGCACCTGAAGGTCAAGCAAGAAATAATGGATGGAAATTGAACAAGGAGAGATTCAACCTGGAAATAAGGAGAAATTTTTCTGACAGTGAGAACAATCAACCAATGGAACAATTTGCCTTCAGAAGTTGTGGGAGCTTCAGCACTGGAAGCTTTCAAGAAGAAATTGGACTGCCATCTGTCAGAAATGGTGTAGGGTCTCCTGCTTAGGTGGGGGGTTAGACTAGCTGACCAACAAGGTCCCTTCCAAATCTGTTAATCTGTTAAAAAAAAGATAAATAACAATGATAGTCTTCTCTCTCACACCCACACATACACACAAATCCTATTTTCTTAAAAATAATAAACATTTTGGTCAATCCCTCCAAGTCCTGCCCTTGATCTCATTTATTCCCTGACAAGAGACTTGCATTTGCCCCAAAGGTTGAACCTAGCAGGAGGTCAGCATTGAGCCCATTTTCAGAGAAGTGGACTACTTTGAGCTCATAGCTGCACTGGCAGGACTAGCATAATGATTTCCTTCCTAGTGCAGGAAAACATAGCAAAGTTAAGGCTGACACAATCCCAAATGAACTTTAATGTCACCATCTGAGAATTTATCACATTGCTCAACCCTTCTCAACATTTTGATATATAGAGGTAGAGCTGAAACAACATTTAGCCCTGCCTGCAACACCCGAGAAACAGGAGAAAAACCCCTGAATCTGTGGAATATTTCAGAAAACTATAAAGCACTTCAAAGTAACTTGGCTTGAGTTACTGCTTTAAAGGAAAACTCTGCTTCAGTTAACAAATTTGCCTTGCTTCATCAATCTGAAACACTGCTTTGAACATTTGTATAACTCCAAAAACTGTGAACTGAAGATTTGAGAAAATTTCTGAGATTTTCTTTTTCAAATCATCCTTAAAAAGTGGCAACTTTTCTTAGAATTTTCTCTAAATTTATATTTACTTAATCTGATGGCTGCTGGAAAGAAGGTGGCCTATAATGATAAATAACAGAATAAAGGGAAATGCTGTAGCATGATGGAATTTTGTGGTAAATGAACAAACCTTTGCCATATTTTGAGTAGAATGAGCAAAACAGAAATGATAGTTGTTCTATACCCATATAAGGAGTTGTTGGAGACAGTAAGTCTGGCCGCCGGCATTCAGAGAGTGGGAAAACCCTGCTCTCTGATTGGCTGAGGCGCACCATTCAAAGTGTATAAAAGCTGTCAAAATCCCTGTAAATACGTTCTTGTTATTGCTTGTGCTGTCTAATAAAAAGCTGTTGTCACTGAACTACTTGCCTCCAAGCCTCTTATTCACAGAATCAAACAATAGTAAAGCTGGTTTTACATATATGTACTTTATGTGGACACAGGTTGACATACATAACTATATTCTTATTCAAATAAGTTTTCGTTGAGATCTTGTCACTCAATGCAACAAGGCCAAGAAATGAAGAGACAGATCCAAGCAGAAACAAAGATAATAGACAAAAGATTATTATGTGTAATCCTGACACATTACTGTATACAATTTGCCCCTCACAAGTAGAAGGAATCTTATGCAAAGAGGTATTGGGAATTGTTCCATAGGAGGTAATATCCAGGGCTTTGCTTGGTCCTATTTTCAGGATAATTAGGGCAAATAAACATCATGTGCCTGGGGAAAAAATAACATTCTGTTTCAATGCACACTTCCAGAAATCCCATAGGGAAGATAATTATGGTAATTGTCCCCTCCTGCTATGGTTTAAATGAGCATTGTTTAGTGACATGTTGACTCTGAATTGTGACACTGGTACTCAATACTTCTATGCTTCTAGTTTACTTATAACCAGAACCTCAAAGCAACTTATACTTTATGTTTTTCCCCTTAAGAGTTTATCTGTGCAAAATGTAAGCATGTAGCGAAGTCATTTAGCCTATTTCCATTAATTAGAACACCTAAAGAAAACTCCCATATCCACAGAAATAGAGATAGGAATCATCTAAAGATGTTACAATAAATAGGGGGGTCGATAGGTAGTAGAATATGGTACTATAAGGTTTCCACCATTACATATTTATTATGTATGAATAATATGTGAAAAGACCTTAAACCATAGGAGTCTAGCCTTTTGGTTTGCCTGGGCTACATTCAATGCAGAGGAATTGTCTTGGGCCACAAATAAAATATATAATACAGTTAATGATATTAATAACAAACTTCCTTTATTTATTTATTTATTTATTTATTTTTATATTTATTATATCTTGTGGGATGGTCCAGGGCCACATATGGTCTGTGGACCAAGGACTGGACATGCCTGCCTTAAACAAAATGCTTTTGGACAACAGGAGATATACAGCAAATTGACATGGATTGGGTTAACTAAATATTAGAAAGAAGAGTAGAAAAAGTCAAGCAGTCTTTTTCACATCTACCTTTGACCTTAAAATGATATTAGTATTCTCTACTACTCTGTATTCTGGGACAATCTACAATAAATATTCTTGAATCAACAGCAGATGTCAAAAATAACTTATAGCAGCTCCTGAAAAATCCAAAAAACATTTTGCTTTGATGGCTATCTTTGCTTTATCAAGGTTTTTAAAATACATCCATCAGCCTGACAAATGGAGGTCTGATTTCTGCTGTATTTTCTTTTTTCGTTATATATGGAAGATGAGGATCATAAAGTTTAACTACAGGGCTCTTGCTCTATTAAAAAAAAAAAGCCAGATCAGCTGCCATTGAAGAGTTGTATTTCTAAGCATTAATACATCTAAGAAAAGAAGCTAAATCCTAAAATGTGTGTGTGTATCTGTAAGTAGTTTAGTATTTATGGTCACTGACTCTGAGCTACTGCAATGGCCCTGTAACGGTGGAAACTAATCATGTGCAACAATTCATGGTCTTAGGCCTTCAGTGGAGTGGTCTGTGGAAGAATGATAGCTGTGCATGATGTCCAGTGTTTCAAATGATCCGGGAACAAGAAACGTTCTTTCCCTTAGATTTCATAAAATTGTTGCTAATAGCAATAGCACTTATATATCGCTCCATAGTGCTTTACAGCCCTCTCTATGGGGTTTACAGAATCAGCATATTGCCCCTCAATCTGGGTACTCATTTTACTGACCTTGGAAGGATGGAAGACTGAGTCAACCTCAACCTTGAACCACTCGGAATCAAACTCCTGGTGTCAGCAATGAGTTAGCTTGTGGGACTGCATTCTAACCACTGGGCCACCATGGCTGTTAATGTAGCATATAATACAAAGATAAAAGGAGAAACTCCATTTCTGTACAAGGCATCTCCTTGTATTCTTAGGATGCAAAGAGTGGGTGCGAGGTCAACATGCCTCTTTGGGAAAGCATATTGCCCACATCTTACCCAAGAATTGCATGTGGTTCCTGTTATTTCTCTCCCTAGAGTTTTTGCCTGAGTTTCAACAGCAAGAACTGAGAGATTTACCATATTTTTAATAGAAAAACAACCGGGAAATCCTGGAATCATTACTGGTTCTGCAAAGATCAGTTGCCCCCTTCAAAATAGAAGACCCATCACTGAGCTTTTGAAAGATAGCTTGCTCTATTTTTTTTTTAAATGCACATTTTCAATTAAAAACATATTAAAAATCACATTCTTAATTTCATTTAATAGGTTTCTTCTTAGTGTACTTATTTCTCATGCCTTTCAAAGAGGGATTTGTAAACATATGCTGATATGTTTAAATGCCAAAACTATGGAAGGAATGTGATGGTTCCAATCTACCTGTTGGGTTGCACCCAAAAAGTACAGGTAGGGGACAACTATTGTTGACCTACAATTTCCCCTAAACAAGGCAGTTGATCTAAAATATACAATTTAAATACCTTCAATTCTTTTTTTTTTCTGCAGAAAAAAAGGTTGAGGATGAAGAGGAGGGTCTTTCTTTTCTTATTCCTGGGACATAGTGTTATAAATTATATATAATTTTGTCTTTCCCCTCCTCATTTCTTTATTTTGATCCCCAGTGTGCAACTTATCAATGTCCATTGGTATTAAGCATAATCTTAATGCCCCTCTGCTTTAAAGGTATACAGGTAGAACCTTATTTAACAATCACAGTTGGGTTCAGCCATTAAGTAGCATGGTTGTAAAGCAAGATATCATGTGATTGTGATGGACCTTCAACCTTATTTCTTTCATGATCATGATATGGATCACCCATGGTTGTTAAATGAGGCATCATATGACCGTAACTTGAAATTTTACTGGCAACTTCTCCATTGACTAGTCATTGGAAGCTGGCTGGGATGATCATAACTGTGGGATGCTGCAATGCTCATAAACATCTGCTGGTTAGGAAGTGTCTGAATCTCAATCACAATGACCATGGGGATGCTGCAATGGTTGAACATAGGGCACTGGACATAAAGTTAAAGTCTCTAAACAGGCAGTCATTAAGTGAGGATCAACTGTAGTATGTTCCAATATACATATATAGATATGCAGTGTCCACAGTTGGTTTAGGCCCAGGGTTTAATATATGTTAGATTGTTTTTGAAATGATGGATTGTTCATCTCCTTGTTTGCTTCAATTTGCCCCCTTAGATATCCCCTTTCTTCACAGCACTGTCAGCCCCCACACAACACTTGTTTCTATTGATGCTATTCAGTGTTGCATCAACATATTTTTTTAGCATGAGCTTCTTACAAGAGTATAATGTATAACATTCCTGAGTATAATGTTCCTGATTGTTATGCATTATAATCGAAGAGAGCAAGAGTTTGCCTTGCATACTAACAAATAAAGCACATCTCATCCATTATTTCTGAATGTGGTTAGATACTTTGCTGCTGTATATGGGTTACCCATAAGCAAGCCACTGCTATCTCTTTATTTTACAAATAACACCACTCACAAATTTGTATTTATTTCTCTATATTCTCTTACATTCTGATACATTTTGGAAGAGATGTTTGAGTTTTATTCATTTGCATAAAAAGGAGAAGTTAAAATCTTTCTTGCTTATTTCTCCCAGGAGCCTGCTGCTTGAAAGAGGGAATATTGCATTCACAGAAAATATCTGTTTGTTCCTGACTTTGCCCCTCTGAAATATTTCCTGCAAATTATGAAACAGTCTATGCAAAGTTCCATGAGATGGCATGTCTTAATATACAGTGCTTCTGAAAGTATTGCCATCCACCATTTCCCCCTCTTCATCTGATTTTTTTTTCCTGACTCAAATGAAGGAATATATCATGTAGCTCAGCTGCTTAGTTCTCTGGCAGATGTGTTTTGTTGTGTTATGACAAAGTCTTGTTTTATGAAAAGGTTTTAATCCAAAAAAAAACAGTTGCCAGGAGCCCCATAAGGCTTGCTATTATGCTAGTCAGAGCTCAACCTCCTTGGAAATATACTCCCAAGTGATGCTAAACTCCTGGATCTGAATTTGCATTACACTTTCCCACCGTATTTCCAATACAATATCAAAATGGGTGCACCAAGTTTTGTTGATATGGCTATCCACTACCAAAGATAAGATCAGTATATTTTCCATAACTGGAAAGTACAATTTTGACAGTATCCTATCAAAATCTAAGAAATTAGACAATTTATATATGTTGTTGCAGTAGCAGCAAGAAATATATGTATCTGTTTTGCCATGCTCCTACTATGTTGTGACTTCCTGGCCTCTCTATAAGTTTTTTGTATGAAGAATAAGATGTTCTTAGCTTTCACATTCCCTGAATATATTTGACAGCTTGATATGCTCAACACAATCAAAACCCTTTCTATAATCAATGAAACACCTATTGATATGTTCTCCTATCAGATAACATCTCCATGTTCTTCTCTTCCCTCTGCTTTTTCAGTTGCTCAGTGCATCAGGAATTGATGTCTGTTGTTCCTTGGCCTTTTCTAAAAGCACCTTGAACATGTGGCAACTCCCTTCCAGAGTAGAATATTAACCTGCATTATATTATGCTAACCATGTTTTGCCAGAATGTCAAATTATATGATATGATATATGATAATTTGCACATTTAATTAAATCTCCTTACAATAACTGTTTATTATGAATGACAATTAAAATTCCCAATGTACAGAAATTAAACAATGCATTTCACAATTGCTTGGAAGGTTAATATTTTAAACAAACAAACCACTGTTCAATGACTGGAATATGGTTACTTTTTCTTAGAATATTTGCTATCAACAACCCTGGGTACATTGATTTTTTTTTTCTCCTTAGCTTCTCACGGAACTCTAATTCTCACACAACTCCACAGAACACCATTTGAGAAACCCTGCTGTAACATGTTTTGGAAAATTACATTTCCCCCATGCAGATTTTTAGTATACTCCTTCCACCTGAACATACCTAACAATTCCTTATGCAGAATTTACTCTAACCCTGGGATTCACACATGCTTGAGCCATTAGTCCACCATTTCCTTTCTGGCTTTTTCATTTATTTTTAGCATACTTTCATATTCATAGATCACTGCTAAGTGCTGTTAGGACACACATTTTAGAATGCATTGCTCCCAAAAGTACATTTAATTTTTCAGAGAATGCATACAATAGTCATAAAAGGGTGAATACTAAAGCAGAACTACATTTCAGTATATATAATGTTTCTGGGAATGCAGTTTACAAAAGTTTATTCCAAAATAGCACCTGAATGAACCCTCACCCTCTTTTATTCTAAATATGTTTCCCTTCCTATAGTCAATAGCATGAGCCATTTCTTAAATACAGTCCTTCACATAAAACTCTTCCAACTGTCAAAGAAAAAAAAAACTATGATTATCAGAACTGAGTAGAACAAACTATCCATTTTGTAAGGAAGAAGAGGTTAAATGAACACTTTATCATATTAAATGGTCAGATTTGCTCACCCACATCCAGGCAGCTGCTGGAAAAGTCTAATGAACTGGCAGTGATGCAACTAATTAGGCCAAATAGGTCTGGATAGCTGGATGCATTATGATTACAAATGGCATTACAATTTCCAAATGAGACATATATTCACTCTTCATTTCACTATAATTATTTGTACATTTCTTATAATCTATACTATAGTCTTCAAGATAGACTATAGGGAATCCTAAGGGTTTATTTTATGGCATAGTGGAAGTCAAATACCATAAACTCAGATAAGAACCACTGAGTTTCTTATTGTTAGCACATTTGGGATTGCATATCTTGTTCAATTCTAATGTAATGCTTTGGGATGTTTTGTTTGTTTGTTTGGGTTTAGGATAATGTGTGTAGCAAGGTCAACAAATGAATCATTGTTGTAGAACAACAACCACAGTTTGAAAACATTTGTGCAAGTTTATATTTCACATATAAAAGGACCTTAGAGAAATTAAGAAAATGTGCATTATAGTAAAAGAGACAGAGAGGCATAAAATAAATACAAACGTCCATCAGATCACAAAATCTTAAATAGTGTCATAAAGCCTACTACTGCTTTATGTCACAGAATAATGTGGCCTGTCTCCCAGATTTTAAGGCATTCAATAAGAGTAGCTGATGTACATGGATAGAAGTGCCATGCAGATGGCAGAAGAATCATTCTCAAAACTAAAAAAAAAAGAAAAGAAAAAGAAAAAGATTCAGGATAAGGCAATCAGGGAAGCAGGCATAAAAAATCCATATTAAAAACAGATCATGCCAAACCAATCTTATTTCACTCTTCAACATAGTGACTAAATTAGTAACCAGTGAAATACTGTGGACATAATATACTTTGACTTCAGCAAGGCATTCAACAAAGTAGACCACAACCTACTTCTTGGTAATCTAGAAAAAAGTGGGATACATAGCATCACTGCCAGATGGATTCATAACTGACTGCCAAACCATACTCAATGAGTAGTCCTGTCTACACAGAGGGAAGTAAGCATTGGGGTACCACAAGATTCTGTCTTAGGCCCAGTACTCTTCAATATCTTCATAAACGACTTAGATGAGGGAATAGAAGGGGAACTCATTACCAGATTTGCAGATGATACTAAGCTGGAAAGAATAGCTAACCCCCTAGAAGATAGGCTCAAGATTCAGATGGAACTTGACAGACTTGAACATTGGGCCCTATCTAACAAAATGAAATTCAATGTAATGAAAAGTAAAGTCTTACACTTAGGCAAGATAAACCAAAAGTACACATGTACACTGGATGAAACCAGGCTTAATAGCAGTAACTGTGAGAGGGATCTTGGAGTCTTAGTGGGCAACCAATTAAATATAAGCCAACAGTGTGCAGTGGTAGCCAAAATGCCATGCAATCTTAAATTGCATTAACAGAGGGATACAATCAAGTGAGGTACTAATCAAGTGAAGTACTAATACCACTCTATAAGACCACACCTAGAATATTGCATCCAGTTTTGGTCACTACACTATAAAAAAGATATTGAGACTCTAGAAAAAGTGCAGAGAAGAGCAACTAGGATGATTAGAGGACTGGAGACTAAAACATATGAAGATCAGTTACAAGAACTGGGCATGCTTAGTCTAGTGAAGAGAAGGACCAGGGGAGACATGATAGCAGTGTTCCAATATTTGAGGGGCTGCCATAGAGAGGAAGGGGTCAAACTATTTTCCAAGGCACCTGAAGGTCAGACAAGGAATAATGGATGGAAACCGATCGAGGAAAGATTCAATCTAGAAATGAGAAATTTTCTGACAGTGAGATCAATCAACCAATGTAACAATTTGCCTTCAGAAGTTGTGGGAGCTTCATCACTGGAGGCTTTCAAGAAGAAATTGGACTGCCATTTGTCAGAAATGGTGTAGAATCTCCTGCTTGGGTGGGGTATTGGACTAGATTTATTTATTTATTTATTTGATTTATTTGATTTATATACCTATAAGATGACCTATAAGGTCCCTTCCAACTCTGTAAATCTGTTAATGTCTCAGCATCAATAGGAAAATAGCATCAGGCAAGCACCACTATTTGTGATCCCAGTTCTTTTATAATTCAGACCTTGAACTTTGAAGTCTTATCCCTGTTTCCTAAGAGAAGACCATTATCCCTATGCAAGAAAACAGTGGGGGGGGGAAAGCTTAGCTGAAGAAGCATCTGGGCCAGACCTGTCTACTTGGGAGCTGTCTGGTACTGAACTCAGGAGTGACCACTGCCAGATGTGCTCAAGCAAGGCCTGTAATTTCCTTTATTTAAGGTCCCAGCTGAATTTATTTAGATTGGAGTAATATGTGCAGGCTGCTATGTTTTGTGTTTCAAAGTAAATTCTTGTTGTATCTCACTGTTTCCCCTCTTGCCTATTATTTGAAGTAGATTGGATAGAGAAGCTGAGATCAGACTTGAAGCTGGGTCTCCCCAGTCTGGCATGTCATCTACTAATTGCTAGTTATTTAACACCATGTGATGGGGACCAGGATGAGAAGCAGTCTTATCAACTTGAAAGGAAGCAGGAAAGCCATTGTACTGCCATCAATGGAGTATTTTTTGCTTTACAGCATTACTCCAAAGAAGCACTTTAACAAAGCGCCCTTTGAAGATCTGTGTAGCCTTTTAAGTAGATCCTGGCAGATGAGCTGCTACATCTCCAACAGTCTTTGACACTTTGGAACTTATTAGTAATGGTAGATAAGTGTCCCTCAAAAGAAACCATCCCTAAAAACCATCCCACATAGTATTTCATTCTTATAATATAAAGTTATGGAAAATATTAGTTAAGCAGGTAGCCTAAATAGATAGATTTATAGGTAGATAAAGATTTATAGGTAGATAAAGTTTAGCACAGCAACAGAGACCATATAATACAGCTGTTTGCAGAAATGTCCTATTTTAATACATAAATACATCCAAAATGTCCAAGGTTTATCATATTTGTTTTTACCAGAAGATAATATGCAGGACAACAATGGTATAATTTTACTGCATTATTATAGTCTGATAATAATGAAATTCAATACAAACCATATTTTCTTCCCAGCAAGACTTGTAGCACAAACATTTATATTTCTCTATACAAGGGACAGTGTAAAAGAAAATGAGGTAATTCCACTTCCCTGGAGTCAAATAAAGAGTATTATGGTATCCTTCTTAACAGTGCCAAAGAAAGAATGAAACAGTTCTGTATATTGGGTCAGATATCTTCTGTAGTTTGAAGGACACTACAGACATTTTATTATAAATAAATACATTTTGGCACAGAAATACTGAATATGTGAGGAAGAATAGTAAACTTGTTCTAAGAAACACTGTACAGGACGTGCTGGACAATGAATATGTTCTGGTAGATTCATAAGGTATATTAATTGCTCCCTTATTAACATGATGAGAAATTCAAAAGAAAAATACTAAGACCAAAGCTGCTTATTTAACTACTTTGTTCAGTTAGAACTTATAGAACAACTTACTTCAAGCCAACAGGCTGAAAAGAAAGAAAGAAATGAAGGTTGTACCCTTACCGAAAAAGGCATATTGTAGAACACATATGGGAACTGTAGTGAGTATAAGAATTTCTAATTATAGAACTGTAGAAGTTTTAACAGGCTGCAGTCTTTGTAAGAACATCTGACATAAGACATAATATAAGACATTCAATTCAGAAAGTTTCTCTTCAAAACATCCAAGGCAGCAAAGAACATCCAGAAGTATCTAAAACTGTGGTCCATATTGCCTTAAGCACATTCTACAGAATATCTGCAGTGCAGCAATTCAAGTGTCAAACCTGGGAAGACAACCTCAAAAATTTTGGGGAAAAAAACCCTTCACATATTTAATAAGCATCCTATCTGGATCCCGTGAATATATTTGTTGGTTATTTTCTTTCTAAAGCCAGAACTGTTTAACTGTAAGATTGGTGAGAAGGTCCTACAGAGTTCTACTCAAGCCAATAATGATTCTAAGTAGTGTCATTCTCCAGCCTTGTAATAGGATAGGTAGCAGTTTATAAGAAAACCTTAGGCATCAAACAGGGGAGTGGAGGGAGGGGAGGGAAATCATACATTATGTTATAATGCAAACTGATCCTTATGGACCTGAGTGCAACCTCATGACAACAGTAATAAATGACTTAATTTGTATTGTGACATCATCACTGACAGTTTGGTATTATTCTGGTTAGGAACAAATGCATATGCAGCAAGCTTTGGAGGATAAGCTGTATTAAATATGTGTGTTGATGATGTGTGTGTTGATGATGTGTGTGTGTTTGTGTGCATTATTTTGTTAGTTCTAGTTATTTTTTATTTTATTTTTTATTTTGATCATTGAAAAGTAGGGCTTCAGGATTCTTGGGACTGCTATTTGAAAATTGTCCCACCATTCAGCCCAGAGTATCCAGTCCTAAGACATTACTGGAGTAACAATTCTGGACAGTTGTTGAAAAGCTGTGGTTGACAACTGCAGAGAATCCTGGAAGAAATTAATTATTTCAATCCATTTTATTTGGGTTCCAGACTGGGGCATATTATTGAGAAAGCATTGGTTGTGCTTGTTGATGACCTTTGAAAGAGCCAAGGTAAGGCGGTGCATCCATCCTGATCCTTTAAAAAATTTATTTATTTTATTTTATTCATTTAAAAAAAAAAACCTCCCCCCCAAAAAAGGGGCGGAGGAAGAAATCCTAGTTTTTATTTATCTCTCATCAGCTTTCAAATCATGGTATCCTTCTGGCCTGACTGAAAAGATTGGGAGTACAGGAATATCATGTTGTGGTAATTCTCCTTCTTCTATTATCATTTCTCATTTGACTTGACAGGAGTGGGGGAAATTTGAGGTGAGGGGTCCTTGTTGCCCTCTGAACTTAATTGTTTTCTTGCAGACATTTCATTAACCAAATAAGGTAGCATTATCAGAGCTTGAACTGTTGTGGTATGCCTAAGGGCTCAGCATTCTTTTGCTTACAGTAACTTCTGCCTAAAACAGCTGGTTAAGATCATTTATGAGTCCAGAGTTAGATCCCATCAGTATGCTGATAAAACCCAATTATAATCTCAATTCCCAGACCACCCAAATGATGCTGTTGATGTCCTATACCAGTGTCTTGAAACTATTTGAATCTGAATAAGGAGAAATAGTTTCAAGGTCAGTCATAACAGACTGAATGGCTTGTAATTTGAACCTTCAGACTCTGGAAAATTGAGTATTTAATGGGGTTGTACTTTCCCCAAAATTATAAATGAATTTGGAGTTGAAACATGTTGAAGTGCTGAACTATGTTGGGCTGGAGAGAGGTAGACATTTTGTCTTTCATAAGCCGCCACTTTTTAGGTGCATAATGTTCACTCTTTGATCATGTAAATTACCTTGCTTACAAATGGTTCCTTATCTCATGTATATAAAAATGTCATATTCCTGGAACTCAGCTAGGTTTAGTAATATCAATCAGTGCAGACTTTTAATAGGAGTGTTGCTTTTGTCTGGAACACACTGTTGTGTGTTCTTTCCAGTTAGTTCTGGAACTAACAGTTAAAAGTTGATGGTCAATATTCTTTTTGATCCTTAGTACCTCATACACACACTCCTACACTATGCCTTAAAACTAACTTCAAGATGAATGAAATGTCACCCCATGAAAATTTTGGTCAATAGCACACACAAATATGCTGATGTTAGGTTACTGAACCATTTGCTGCTGAGGATATGACAGCTTTCATCATAATCTATAGCCCTGTTCTTTATTATATAAAACAAAGGCTCTAGTAATTACAATCTAGTTAAGTTTCTTCCATTTCTAATTCCAGTTTCTGTAATTTCTATAATAGGGCTTGTGACTGCTCTAGTATACTCCCCACTGTCTTTCCCAATCTGAAAGGCTTCCATAGCAGATGGATCATCATAGAAATGTTCCTCATGAGAAAAAAAAGATAACTGCTGATCTAAGCATGCTAGAAACTTTTTTTATTTCATCTGTATAATTAAGGCATTTGGGAACTGTTGAAAGGCCTAGGTTGGCTTACTTCACTGTGACTAATTGATTGGATGAAACACAACTGGCCACAAATCTTGCTATCAGACATCATGAGATATTAAGCATTGATGGAGCAATTTTTTGGGAAAAGGTTAACTGAGAAATATGGAGAGGGGAAGTTTGCTCAAATCTGATTCTAAAATATATGCTTAGTTGGTTGGTTAATTTGTGATATTTATAAGCCTGAAATTCACATTAAGTTATGCACATAGCTTCAATGGATTTACAGAATAAATCTGCTTGCTGTAATTGTACATGCCCAACATTAGAATATCTGATGTAATTTTCTGTCTTCCTGCCAGAATTAATAACCATCTACAGATTCTTGCTAGTCTTCAATACAACTAGCTCCATAACTTTCATAACTTTGTCAGCAAATGAACCAATTCACAGTGGTGAAAAAATCCAGTGTGTTTAAGAATGTAGTATTTAAGGATGTTCTATTTTTTTCAATATTGGTATTATAATTATATGTATTATTATTATTTGGGATTTTTTTTATTTGCTCTGTCGTGCAATAGTGATACTTAATGGCAAAAGTTGCAATGTGAAAAACATTTACTTGAGGGTAAATCTAATGAACTCATATCATATTCCTAAGGAACTGTGCATAGCTTTGCACTACATATATTAGTATGAGAGACCCAAAGCTCAAACTACTAAATGCTAATCTTAATTCAATGAATAGTTTGAGGCAAAATGAAATACTATTTCCACCATCATTGCATTATAGAACAATCCTAATTTAGTCATCAGATTTGAAATAAATGCTTACTTCTTTTAAGGCTATTCTTGTTCCAACAGGATTGCTATCTGAATAGAAGACTTTGAGAAAATAATCTAAGATTGAGGAAAAAATATTTTAAAAATCACATCATTCTTGCACTGTTTTGAAGAGTTTACAAACCTGCTGGAACAGAGCAAGGCAAGGGAAAATTATTTCCCCAAAAAAGCAAGGATTGAAAAATAGCCTTGATCTGTCTGGCTTACTCTGCCGCATGGACTTTATCATATTAGACTGCACAGAGAGAATGGTCCTTCAAACTCTTCCAGGACATTTCAATTGAAGTTCCCACAATCCATCTGTTACCATCCCAAACCCAAAATGACATGATTGGTGCTCTTTAGAGATTTGAGTTTAATTAAGACTGAATATTATACAGAGTACATCGTCATGAACCTTTCTGTAATCTTTCTCTTATACCTAGGATTTGTGAGTATATAAAGGCATTATATCTGCATACAATTTAACTGCCATAACTGTAGCATTTTTTCATTTTAAATCAGGAAGGCTCTAATGCATAATGTTTTCCTCTGTTGTAAAAATATTCCCCAGTCACATCAATTTCCTTTAAAACTAGCTTGGGAAATTGAAATGCATATATTCATGTTTACACACATCATACACACATAATTTGTTTCCTAGGTGAGTACTACCTGTAAATCCTGTGCATTTTTTTTCTTCCTCTCCAGATTGTTTTAAAGCAGAGCTTTACAATCCAAGGATCCAGTGTGAATATTCTGAATAATTATGCTAAGTATTATGTGTGAGGCAGGAGAGTTGATTTTAAAGGGTTAAACTGCTTGTAAATTAATCAAACTAATGTTTGGCTCTGAAAAAATGCATCAGAAAGTTGAAAGATGATGTAGGTGAATGGGGCTAAACCCTGACAAACTAAGAATTTGTTTTTGCACAAACATTTCAGCATGTATTGAACATTATCATTATTTGTCTCCACTTTATGCATTTATTTAATTTGTATGGCTATCCATCCCTTTGATTCTGCCAGCAAATAATCATATACAAACATATTTACCCCATAATATAAGAATTAGTGAGTATTGTGGGCCCAATTGGCAAAAGAAAGCTCAGGACTATATTGGTTGGAAATACTGTATGAGGAAGAGATCTTCATCCTGCAGTGGATAGACAATGACTAAAATGATGGTGATGATAATAATTAAAATGCATGCAGCAACCAAGAAGAAAGTTGCAGCCCATGGTTGTTAACATAACCAGAAGATGAGACTCTTCACATACTTGGGCACATAACCTGGCCCTTAAGGGCTTACAAAAATCCAGAAGGGTTGTGGACACCCTTATCTTTCGAGACAAGATGTTTCATAGGACAAGCACTATGGCAGAAAAGGCATGGCTCTTAAATCCTGCAGCTGGTATCCTCTGGTTAATAGAACTCAGAGCATGCCTATCCTGCCAGACTGGATAGAATGGGTAGAAACAACTGGGGAAAGACTTAACCAATCTTTTTACACTTATTAGACTCATACTAAATCTAATTTGCTATTTCAATATTCCTCTTCCTCAGTTTGGAGATATTTTGGTATTTATTTATTTTTTACAAAATCTCTTATTTAAATGGTCTCATGTTATCAGCAACTTCACACTGTTCACCCTAAATTTGAATTGTTGCTGTACTAATTAAAAACATATGATATCAGGACAGAACATTAAGGTCCCCACTTTCCATTTATGTAATTGCTCATTTGTTCCTATTCTGTTTTTTAACCAGTTCATATCCTGTTAGGGAATATCTGGTTTTATCCCAGAATAGTTTATTTTGTTCAGTAACATTATCATTTAAAAAAAAAAAAAATTCTAAATCCAATATGCTGTATTACGCAAGTTAGATATGTGTACTGAGGGGATTAAAATACTTTTAAAGGTCAGCAGAAGATACACCTATTTTTGTTTTTTTAAAAAGCTATGTTGATTCTCTGCAGCAAGAGGGATGTCTCCTCAACACTTGTAATTTTATTTTTAATAACTGTTTTCCAGCATATACCTCAGGACCTCAGCCTGCCTTCAGTTTTCTAGATTACTTTGGGTTCTTTCTTTTAAAAATGATATCTCATTGTCTACTTTTCAGTTCTTCCTTGGAAAAAGCAATCTAGGGATGTTTGCAATTATTTTAAAAAATCAACACATTCACTTTCACAAGATTCTTGTATATA
>JAEANM010004755.1:0-20399 GCA_017656035.1 Myanophis thanlyinensis
AGAGATGAGAAAGAAAGAGCAGGGGTGGGTGAGAGGGCCCAAATGGGTGGGTGGGGAAGTCATGTATGCAACTTGACAATGCACACTATACAGTATTTTGTTTTGATTTGGTCATTTTAGCTCACAAGCCAAAAAAGTATGGGCACCGCTGATTTAGAGTATCAGGCTAGAAAGTGGGAGACGGTGAGTTCTAGTTTTTCCATGGTACAAACATAGTTGAGTGATTTGGGGCTTGTCATTCTCTCCCATCCTTGGAATTGAGGCTAGGACGAACAACTTCTGAAATCTTGCAGGCAATCACCAGAAGTTGACTCTCAAAGAAAGGAAAAGACTATAAATCTCCAGAAAGAATTTTTGCATCTGAATGCAGAATAACAATTATAGCAGTTATAGCAAAATTCTGAGCGGCAATACATTGATAGTAAATTATATGTTATAATTACAGTAGTTTTGCAGCCAAAGTAGACTTTGGATTATCATACTTCTTTTATTTTTGTTTATTAAAGAGTACAGACATATGATTGTGGGGAGAGACTAGCTGATTGGTTTACTAAGTTTCTTGGTCGACAGTGTCGCCTGATTAGGCAGAGTTCAGACTTCAAAAGAAATTCTTCTCAGAAGAATAAAAAAGGTAAATATTTTGTATCTTCATTAGAGAATGAATAATATTGCAAATATTAAAGACATAAGAGTTATAAATAAAAATCCAATCACCATAATAATAATGAACATTTTAGTATTTCTAAAATATACTTAAGATTAATTTACTTTAATGTTTTTAGTTTGCCCCAATATTAATGTACAGCATATTATGTAAGCAAAATGCTTCCAATTAATTAAGCCTGTTTAAAGGCTGTCCAATTTGCAAACTGTAACTAAGTTGTGGTATTATGTATGATGGAGCGGAACACAGATGTACCTATGGTAAAAGATGCATTTAATAGCTGGCTTCAAATAAAGAATTTTGAAGTAGAAGCAATACTTGTGTTTCACTGTATGTTCAGTAACTAGAAGCCCTGTATTTTTCATTTTCACTGTCTATTATCACTTTACACTGTATTTTAGGAGAGACCCCAACTGTAATTCCTTCACTTTCCTTAGTAAACGAAGCACAGTATCTCCTGATAAATATGACAAGTATTTTACAACTGAGAGAACAGGTTACCGCAAGGTAGGTACTTAGTTTTCTTAAAAAAACTTTGTGCATTTTTATGACATTTAGTAACCAAGATATTTCAGACCAAGATATTTAATTCAACCATGCAGAGTCTGCAGGATCTGAACATTTTATCAACATAATAAAAATAGCTTGTATCACAATGATGGCCCTTTTAAATATCACAAATAGAAAAAAGAAGGAATTTGCTTTACAATACTGTCACAATGCTTTCATCATTTGTCCTGTAGGCAGCTTGGCATTCCTGCATTATAACTTGTTTTTATAGAACCATAGGACTGGAAGGCAGGAATTTGAACAACTGGTTTTGCTATTGCTAATCCTATGCTATTCTAGAATCATAGAGTTGGACAGGGACATTTAAATTATCAGGTTTAATCCCCTGTTCAATATTTTTCCCTCCTATTTTTTCACAACAATCCTTTGCAATGGATTAATCAGATTTGAAGGTTACACTTGTTAATCTAAAATTGCTATATAGCATGATTGATAATGCTATTCCCCAAATTATTTAAAGAGATACTGTATATGTGGGCTAGAAAGTTCCGCTGATTAGATTTGCAACTAGCTGAACATCTGCATCTGAAAATTGCTTATAAATGGTTTTGCAAAGTGAGTGGAATGCCTCAGACTTCCCTGCAGTGCTATACAACATCTTTATAAATAAAAATAAGAATAGCAGCCACATTTTGTATGACTTTATGGATAATGAGAGGCCTTTTGGGTAAGAAGGCAATGTGGGAATTCTTGCAGGGCTGCTGTGAGAAATTATCTCAGAATTTTCAAAACAAAATTGCTTGACTTCACTCAGAGTTGGATTCTGAGTAAATCCTTTGGAAATTACTAAAAGATGTCTGAGCTGTTACCTGAAATGAATTTTAATCAGTTGATCCTAAGGAAATAGGTTCCTCTTGGCTGTCAGCTCACCTATGTCCTGTATCTATGCCTCTTATGATTGATCAAGGCTTCCTGGATCCAAGCAGTGACGAATACCTGTGTACGAGAAGGGATGATACTGCCTGCCTTGAAAGAGGCAGTGGTACTTCCTTCTCAAAAGACCATTATTGGACTTAAGTCTAGATTCAACCCATGGTTAGGTACTGAGACAGCATTGGTCATGCTTGTGGATGACCTCTGGAGATCTCATCTATGGAGGTTGGGATTGAGAGGCACTTTTTGCAGTTGTTCCTGAGGGTGCTTGAGGGCTTGAGTCACTCATTTTTTGTATTTAACCTTTCAATTTTAAAGTACTAGAAATGCAACAAGAGACTGGAAGGTTGGAAGAGGTGACTGAATGCCACATTTTTAACCTTATTTCCAAATAGCAGCTCACCCTCCAACCTTTCCATCAACATTCTGATGGTATCTCCTAGCTCTTTTCCACTCTACCCCCATTTCTACCTACCAAGTAGTCCTTTATATGTGGGAATGACTATACGTACCTTCAAGTCAATTTTGATTCCTGGTGACTAACCAGACGAGCCTGTACAGCTTTCTTGGCAAGATTTTTACAAATGATTTGCATTGATGATTAGAGAAGAGACAACAAGTACAAATATTGGTGACTGAAACCTCAAGGATATTTTGCATAAAAAAGAAAATATGAATTGTGATTTTATAATAGACAAGAGAGATTATAGAAAAAAGAGAATCACAAAGTAACTTTAGACAGAAGTAAAATATAATAACTTAATAATACTTAATGTACTTAATAATTATAAAAAACATTGGAAGCCATTCTTATGTCTTTATGTCTTTATAACCAGCTTTTTCTGTTTTCTTCTATAAGTAGTTCTTGACATATGATTAATCATTTAACCATCATTCAAAGTTAAAACACCCATAAAGCACTTCCAACCATCATAAAATGTTGCACACATAGACACACACATACCCTGCTATAATGTGACTGCATTTGGGACAGTTGGCAGCTGGCTCACATTTACGACTGATTGCCAAGTTCCCCACAATCACGTGATTGCCATTTGCGATTTTCTTTGCCAGAAAGTCAATTAGGAAACCAACAGGAAATATTGCATGTGGAGGAGGTGAAAGGGAGCTGAAATCTTTCCATGGATTGTGGAAAAGGGAAAAATCCCTTGGTAGGCTGTGGGAACATTTGAGAGCAAAAGGACAATTTCAGGTATACAAGGAGCTGGAACCCTCCATCAGCTATCCCTTTTGCTATCAAATCCAGCAGAAATATTACGTTTGCTCTGTTTGCTTAAAAACCTGGAGTTAATAACTATAACTGGGAATGCGGGGATTGTGATTATTGAGCAAAGTAGTCACATATGCTATAGGCGTCTTTCGTTGCTTAACAACAATTTCCAGTCCCAATTGTCATAAGTCAAGGATTGCCTGTACTTTAGTCTCTTATTGCACTTTTAGTTTTCCTTCCTTGCTTCCTTCCTTCCCTTCCTCCCTCCCTCCTACCTCCCTTTGTTCAATTTCACTTTTCTAATTTAATTTGTTGTAGTTCTAGATTGCAATTGCTCTCTTACTAGGGCCTAGAGAGAGACTGGCTCAAAATGACTAATTTGGCTTCATGCCTAAAACAGAACTAGGACTCATAATCTCTCAGTTTCTAGCCTGATGATTTCAATCATTATATCAAGTGATTAGTTTTTCTTTTGAGCTGAACATTTTCTTCAGTATTGTTTTCTCCCTTTACACTTCAGCCTGGCAGTTACTCATCAAGGTAAGTAACTTACAAGTTTTTTCCCCCTTTTTCCAAGCAAGGGAAAAGTTTGAAAAGCTACCACATTTGCATGCAAGTTGCTGGCTTCTTCAAAGGCTAGTAAGTATCAGGAGAAGCTTGTTGTCTCCTGATGGCCAGCTAAACACAGAGGTTTGTTTGAAAGCCTCTCCAGCATTGGAACATGGCGTTGGCCCTTAATATAGCTAGGTTCTTCTACTCTGCTGGGCTGTTTTTGGCTTTTTGCTGTTTATCTGCCTTGTTTATGGATCCAACTGGCTGCCCTCCACTCCTTTGTGTTTAACAACTTAAGCATTAATTTTATGGTGACATCAGGGAGAGTGGGGACAGTGTCATTAAATAAAACTATGTCATGGTTATCACCACTTGTAATCATAGTGCTGTCATGGGTTACCTGTAATAGTGTTTGCATTAGACAATTTAAAACTTTCTACTTTTGTATTTGTGGATTTTTTATTGTAACTCTGCCTCTAGTTTGTAGTTGTTCCCAAGATTACTATATTTCATCTTTACAATTAAATTTACAGTTTAAGTAAGTCTCTGTTACATAATAATAATAATAAACTATAATTTTACTAAGTTAACTAAACTAAAATTATGTCTCATTCCAATTAAATTATTATTTTATTCTTTCTCTCTGTGAAACAGCCTAGGTGAATCATTTCTTCCTCAGGAATTAATTTATCGATTTCGGGCCAACATTGTTATCAAAACGAATGAGCCATTTGAAGAAGACTTGTGGGATCACATTACCATTGGTCCTTTACATTTCAGGGTATGGAATGGTTGTAGCTCTATTTTGTACTTGTAAAGCCTAATGAGAAAGACAAGAGGCAGGAAACCAAAAGTGATCCGTCCTAGAAAATAATATTGGCTATCTATATAGGTTAAAATAGCAGCTTGCTTTATCTTGTGTACCGACTACATCCAAACTAACATTGTTGGATCATACAAACAGAAATTGCAAACATATCTTACTATTTTCTGCTGGTATTTTAACAGCATTGATTGTCAAATCAGGGGTAATATTGAATCTTCAAGATCAATAATTTTGTTTTTCATAACATTATTTAAATCTCCTTCAAAACCAATTACATTAGTAGTTGTCACCTCATCCTGTGGTAATTAATTCATAAGTTAATCATGTACAGGTACATTATGATCAGAATTGAGCCAAATCCATTTAATGTGATGATCATTTTTTGCCAGGAACCAAAAATAAAAACTGGAAACCAGCAGAAAACATCAAAAAATACAGTCATGTTACTGCAGGATGCTGCAAATAGCTATAAAGGCGACCCTGTTACCAAGTGCCCAAAATGTGATCAGATTACCAAGGCGTGTATATGGCCATTATAATTTCAAAATTGTCTATACTTTTTGGTAGATTTGTCGTAATTTCAAATTGTCACTAAATACGTCTAAGATTAGCTGTACGATGTGAAAATATACTTTGAATACTTCCTTTTATCTAGTCTAATTCTTTTTCCAGTCAGTTTCATTGGATGATGCCTGATCATAATGTTTTGCAACAGAAACAAAATATCTCTAAAATTTTATGTTTAATTTTATATATTCTTTCAATTAGTTCTTTCCTCACTTTTTTCATGCTAAAGTGTCCCAAACACCAGCTTTTGATAGAGGAAATATTTGAACCTTCTTACGATTTTGGTTGTTGTTCAAAACGCTTTCTAGTTCAGTCTGACCTAAGTCTGATCAAAATCTCTGAAGTTGGAATCTCTTCAGAGAGCAGAAAAAAGAATTAGACTCTCCAGTTATCAAAATCAGAAGGAACCAAAAGATAAATACCCAGAAATCTGAAGAGACGAGGTGTAACTATACCATCCTACAATGGTTAATTGCTGCAGGGCTGATTCTTAAGATCACCTGACACTGCCTTGAAAATTGGTTAATGAATCATATGACATTATCCATAGCAAAATCCATGTTGGGATAAGGGGAAATGGTATTTTAACATTGATATAGCTAATGACAAAAGTCTTTCTGGCAGATAGTGCAAGGCAATAAAAAGAAGGACAAATAGGCTGAAAAACAGCTTCTATCCCAGAGCAGCAATTATACTGAATTCTACTGTATAGTGAAATATTAATGCAATATCAGGGGTTTTCAATTCAATTGCATATTATTTTTATAGTTATAATGTACACTGAAGATGGCATTTAATTTCATTGTATGAAGTACAGTGACAATAAAGTAAACTTTCTCAGATATGAAATTAGATGAAGGCAGTATCAAGAAATAAGAAAAAAGAGGTGGTGAAGACATATTTTTGCTGCTGTTAGATGCAATTCAGGAAATATATTATCATTTGCATAATATAAGAATTGAAGATTAAATGTTATGCATTGTTTTTTAAAAAATTAAAAGACAATGAGTAGCCCTAATCTTCCTCCACCTCAATAAGTCTCCACATATCATTTTTTAAAAATTCTTTCCTTTAAAATTTCAAAGGTGATTCTTTGCATTTAGTAATTTGAGAAATGTCATTTTGTAGAATTGTTAGGGCTGCTAGAGAGAAAAGTAGAACCATTAGTTCATATACTGATTTTTTTTTAAAAAGGCTTTATTTTTAATAAACTAGGATAAAAATAAATAAATTGTGAACTATTAACAGGCAGAAAAAAATATGGAAAAATATCTTGGGAGAATCTGTTTGAAGGGAGAGAACCAGCATAAATTACTTCTAACTAGGTTTTTCAATAAATAGCTTCAGAAACTATAGGGCCTAGAGATCAACATTGATTTGCAATTTCTAATTGTTGAGCTATTTTTCCCTCTTGCTCCCTGGTATCAAGTCAAGAATAACTTTTCATAAGGAATAACTCTTATTTTCCTTGATGAACACTGAAACACAAGTAAGCTGAAAGCTGGGAATCACTCTGTATAAATCAGTGATATCCTGACGTCTTATTTCAAGAAAGATAAGCAGTCTTCTTAGGGTAGCTACAAGCAGTTGATGAGTTTCCCATTGCACGCTTCTGCTATAGAATTTCTGAAAAATCAGCCATTGATTGGGCAAAGAGAAAAATGATCAGAGAAATCAAGGATTTTTATTTAGTTTTTATTGAATTATGGGAATGATGATATAGGCTTTGAAAACACTGTAGAACATTTGGTTCTGCAATTGGTTTTATAATCAAAAGGAATAACAATAATATGAAATGGCTATCTTTTGTTATTGTACTGAATACATAATAAGGGTTGCATTGAAGTTTTAACAAGGTTTCCCAAGTTCAGTTATGACCTACTCAAAGGGGCATTGCTCATGATATTGGTGCCTCTAAAGTAGCAGCCAAGATACTCTTTAGAGAAAAAGAACATTATTATCAGCACTACGAGTCTGAAACAAACAGCTGCAAATTTTTGAAAAGTAATAGTGAGGGCTATTCTTGCTTTGGGGGGAAATTGTTCCCAAGGGACATTTTCCATAATTCAAGATAGGTGGAGACATTGGGATGCATTTGTATTGGCATGGTCTGAGTGAGCCCACTCGGAGTGTAGGAAACCCCTGTGAGTAATAAGGAGCTTTATAGTAATATTTTGAACAACATCCAGACATAATTAGTGATTACTCCATTGCATGGCAGCAATGAGACTATCACATAAGTATATGGATTATCATGTTTTGCATCAGCTGAAGTCTGCAAATCAACTTCAAGGGCAATCCCCTATAAAGCAAATGTCAATAATCCAAGTGTGAGATAAAAAGGGCATGAGTGACATTCAGTGGTTCAAGCTGTAATCGGGCATTTCCAATTGCTCTTCTAGAGGAATTGATCATTCAAGAGAATCCCCAGAACTCCCCTGCATAGGAAACAAGCATCTGCTAACCAAGAATCAGCAAGATTCCATCACATCACCCCTTCCTGCTTTAAAGAGTTATAGCTTGCAGGATGATGTGGTGGAAGTGACACAATAGCAGTCTTCCAATATTTAAGTGGCTGTCAGAAAGATGAGGGGGTCAGTCCAAAACACCAGAATTCAAGAAGTAACAGATAAAAACTTACCGAGAAGAAATCCAACCTAAAACTAAGAAGAAATTTCTTGACAAAGAAAAAATTAATCAGTGGAATGGCTTGCCTTCGGAAGTTATGGTTGCTACCTCACTGGAGGATAAGAAGAAGTTGGACAGCCATTTGTCTTGAGCAGAGAGTTGGACTAGAAGATCTTCAAGATCCCTTCCAATTCTGTTATTCTGTTGAGTAGTTCATTTGGCTGTCAAATTTTCTGAAGGTTTTGTCTTAATTAGATTTGTCTTAACCTATTAAGGAGGATATGCTGACTCAGTGGTTAAAGTTGCTATCAGACCTGCCCCAATCTGATCCCTTAGGAAAGTAGAACTCTCTGTTCCATTTGAAGGGCTGATTGGAGGACAGTCCAGCAGAATCTAAAATTCCTGTGTGTTAATACAAAACTAAATCCCTGGTTTCCCCTAGCCCTCTCCCCATAATCCAGTCAGGCACAGCCAGTCCAGCACCACCACAGTGTTATGAGAAACTCTGAGGTGCTTGGGCTGGTAAAATTCCAGGGCATACGTCTTGGAGATAACAACATGAATTAGATTCCAAATCACTTTGCTCTTCGTCAGCTGTCAATCCCCTCTCCATAATTCCCACAATAAAAGAATACAGTTTTATTGCTCCTTTGTCAGGAAGGGAACCTCTTTTTCCCCCATCAATAGCACAATGCTGGCAAGGTGCCAAGCTGAGATTGGCAGATTGATCTGACAGATGCTGAGCTTGTTAGCTGGAAAGCTGAAAGTCCAGGTTTGGAACCCAAACACTGCATGATGAGGTGAGTTCCTATTACTTGCCCTATCTCCTGCCCATCTAGCAGTTCAAAAGCATGCAAATGTGAGTAGGTAAATAGGTACCTCTGGTGGAAAGGTAACAGAATTCCATGTACTTCGGCTTATAGTCATGCTGGCAAAATGACTATGGAAGTATCTTTGGACAATGCTATCTCCCTCGGCTAAGAAACAGATATGAGCAACACCTCCTAGAATTGGACATAAATGGATAGGGGAAACCTTCACCTTTTAATACCCCATTATCTGACTGAGGAAAAGTTAGCATTTGTCTTCAATCAAGCTATATTTGGCCATTTTCTGGGCTGATTCAGCCCCCAAAGAGTTCAGGTGATCTTTGCTAGAGTTCTAGTAAAAGTAATTGCTGGATGCTTCCCACTACATTTACATTTTTCTACATAAATTTCAGGTTTTAGGACCATGTCACAGATGCCTGGTTATCTGCATTAATCAACAAACTGGACAGCGAAACAAGGACTTTCTGCAAAGGTTGTCATCCATTAGAGACAGAAAGGTCAGCGTGCAAGCACTGATGTTTAATGACCCAGTCTTCTGAGCCTCTTCTTTTTCTTCTTTTTTTCTTTACTGTAAAAATATTACCTTCAACTTTTTGTCATTATTTAATATATACAGTGTTCAAATAAATATGAATGCAAAGGTGACTGGTAATAAAGTGGAAGAATTCTAAAAAGAATATCATTTTATCTAATGATGTGGAAGTACCAACAAAACAGGAAAACGTAGTCCTTGTCTGCCTGTCCTAGCCTTAGAATACAATGTCATTCTGGAGATGATTAATGGAGTAACCCATCTCCGGCCCTTGTACATCTTGTTCCTTTCTTTACCATCTTTCTTTCTTTCTTTCTTTCTCTATCTTAAATCATTTGCCATTTATTTATTGTTGTAAACATTTTACTTTATTGTTAAACTTACTGTAAGACACCTTTAGGTGAAATGGGTGACATAAGTTTCATAAATACCTGATGCAACTAGAGAAAGGAGCTATATGCATGCAGTGACCAGTTATTTAATCTGTGTGTTTATCTTCCACATTTATTTATACTATTTTCTTAACTGCCTATCTCCCTCAGTTAAATTATACGTGTAAAGCTCTTCCCCCACCCAATAAAAAAAACCCTGAAACATTCAGTTTGAGTATCATCCACTTCAACCATGGGATTCCTCTAATGAAACATATTGGGGGAAATTTTGAGCAATTTCCTAAATTCTACAGATTAACTTCTGAAGATGGTAACATTTTTGGTCAGAAATGTAATATCTGGCAAAATCAGAGAATGATATAAATAAGGAATAGGAGGGGGCCATTATTCATCAATCATTTAGGCCAGGGGTGGGCAATTACAGCTCCTTCATGACTCGTGGACTTCAACTCCCAGAATTCCTGAGACAGCATGTCCAGCTCAGGAATTCTGGGAGTTGAAGTCCACTAGTCATGAAGGAGCCATAATTGCTCACCCCTGATTTAGGCTGAGTGCAGGAGTACAGAAATTAAATTGAATGTGTGTTTAAACTCAGTTAGTGTACATATACAAAGAGAGACCATTATGCATGTTCCACTGCTGAACCACTTGTTACAAATATAATATTCACTTAGAAAATCAGAATAAATTTAGAGAACTTAAAATAAGAATGGTTGTAAGTATTATTTAAAATGTGGGTCTCCTTTTCTATTGCTTAGTATCATCATCTTAGTTACTGAATTTTATTTATCCAATTCAGGAGAACTGCAGGTTGATATTGCATAATCTACTTCATTATGGCTATTATAAATAGACTACAATAATCTGAAGCTGTTTGCTTCCATTTAATTGTTGTCCAGATTTTTGTAGTCTGGTTTTGGAAGTCTTAATTTCATTATAAACTGACAAATGTGCTGTTTCTCTTTTTCAGACAAACTTTGGAATATATCTGGCAAATGATTTTGAGACACAATTCCCTCTTTCTAATACCTTGTTAGTAGGATCTGAGATACTTGTATTAAAGAACACTATGTCTTCAACCTCAGCTGAAGAGAATAAACCAATCTAAGCAGCAAATGTATCTGTTTTGCAGAGAGCTCACATTTGTTGTGAAATTTCAATCTTCCTCAGTATTGATAGTATGCTATAATTTGTAGCAATTTTGTGTTCAATCTAATAAAATTCCATTCTTACTTGAAATTATGATGTAAAATGTAAAACCAGTTGCTTAAGAACAGCTGCTTTGCCCATACATCAGCATCTTCAATAAAAGCAGGGGATTTTTTTTCTGTAGTAGATACTATTGCAGCTTCTTGGATCCTGATTTTGTAGAGCTTCTTAACTTCCTAATAAGTGCTAGCAGCCATCCTGTTATGCTTTGGTATACTCTGCCCAGTTCTGCTTTTTCCAGAGCCATCCCAACCAAAATACAGCAGGAAGGAAAACAAATGAAAGCAAGGAAACAACAACAAATGGTATCAAGATGGCTATGGATACTCATGAGGAAGATAATAAGCTCTACTAAATCAGGATTAAAGAAGTTGCATTATTGTTGAAATTGTGCTAGCTAATGATTACTAGAAATAATTACATCTATTTATTGTTTTTATTATTTTTATTTTTATAATTTTATAAAACAATTTTAATAAAACAATATAAGATACACAAACTGGAAGAAAGGAAAAAGAGAAAAATGCAAAAAACAAGGAAAAATAGTATAAAAAGAAATCCCCTCCTTCCCTAAGATAGCTGTTTCTCCTCATCATGACAAGCAATTGCATAATCTCTTCTTTGCTAATAAATATAAAACTTTTCACCCCATAACCAATCTATTAAAAATAGGCAACTCAAATAAGTAATCAATCCAGCAAAAAATCCCAAACTCTTAAGATTTTAACATTAACATGTATAAAATTCAACTTTCTACATCACAATTCTTAACTATAACAAAAATTAATTAAAGGGTCCCAATATTGTAATATGTTTATAGTCCTCAACTTACGACCAATCATTCAGTAACAGATATTACAATAGAACTCTATCAAATCTTATTATGATTATAAAGCAAGGGTAGAATACAAATAGGTAAGAATTTTAAAAGTTTAAAAAAATACAAAATACACAAAATCAAAAAACTATTACGTATATGTAAAATATATATATAGGGCAGTGGTGGCAAACCTATGGAATGCATACTGGAAACAGCACGCCAAAGCATCCCATGAGCTTTCAGGCATGGCAAACCATCCCACATGCCCTGTGCAGCCCCACTGGCTCTGCACTCCGTTCTCGTTCTCCTCATGTGCAGCCCCCACAACCTATTCTTGCACTCCATCATGTGCTAGCCAGCTGTTTTTTGCCACGCGGGAGCGCCGAAACTCGGAAGCACAGCATCCCAGCATGCATGCGTCCTCCGAGAACCAAATGTCCAGTTTGCATGCGCACCAGCTAGCTGTTCGTTGCATGCACATGCATGCCATGCTGGGATGCTGTGCTTCCAGGTTTCAGTGCTCCCGCGTAGCAAAAGCCAGCTGGCTAGCGCGCAATGGAGTGCAAGAACGGGCTATGGGGGCTGCACACGAGGATGCCGAGAATGGAGTGCAGAGCCAGTGGGGCTGCGCAAGGCTCATGGGATGGTTTGGCACAAAGGATGGCACCTGATGACATAAAAGGTTCGCCACCACTGATATAGGGAGATAAAAATTAATATAATACTCAAAAATGAATATAATACTCGACTAACAAATCATTAAGTCAGGTTTGGGGCATAGACCATATTTGAAAGGTTTTAATCACTGCTATGAAAAACCTATCAACACTATATTGATGAGATAAGGCTAGTACAAATGTCTATAGTATAAGCACTGTAGGAGCACATGCTCTATTATTTCTATATGTCCAGAGACACAGGGGTAGTGCCCTTCAAGTGGAAATTTTTCCTGTATCTACTTTCAGGACAGCTCAGAAGAATGAATGAAGGCCCTCCAGTGGCTAGGTACTTCAAGACTGAATAAGTATATAATGGACAAGGCAGAATACCTGTTGGATTCACTGTCAATAAAAGTTGCAGACCTGGCTAGGCCCAGTTGGAACTAGATGCCTTCTATATGCTATTTAATAAGAACTTTGTCCTGATCATATGCAATGCTGATATATAATTCCTGGAGAGAAGCCCAACAATTAGATTTTAGTTGCTTCTGCTTTGGTCCTTGTGTTAAAAGTCATCTCTCATTGTTATAGGCGTGAGGCCAAGGGAAAAAAGGATAGTTTGAGACAGTAGTTGAGTATGATCATCCAAATTCTGGCCTCAGTTTTCAAGGGCCTTTTTCCCAACTTCAGGGCGTTATTAGAAGATGTGTCTTCCTGCAAGTTTGTGGAAGTAAAAGTTTGCATTGATATGGTCCACCATGGAATTCATATAAAATTGAATACGTAGGGCCAATATATTGTACATCCTTCCTTAATTCCCTTTTCAGTTATAATGGTACTAGTGAGGTGGCCCTGGGGATTATATCTTACTTTAGGTGAGGTTCCTTCACAAAGCATACATATTAAATAAAACAAATGTCAGTCAATCAAGGAGGCCTCCAATATTTTCCACAATTTAGAATATTCGAGTATAATATTCTTTATTGGCCAAGTGTGATTGGATACACAAGGAATTTGTCTCTGATGCATAAGCTCCCAATGTACATACAGACAACAAAAAACAAAATAATATAAGGTACCAATAGTAGAAGATAATAGGAAAGATGAGAATGATAATAATAATAATACAGGCCTACTACCTGTGTAAATAATTTTTGACATAAGACAGTGCTGTGGGAATTACATTATGCAGATGATGGCATGGGGGGAAAAACCGTCTAGTTGTTTTGGCTTGCAATGCTCTATAATAGCATCCTGAGGGGAGGAGTTGAAACAGTTTATGCATTTCAAGTCCTGGGAGATTATAGAACTCAGAAAGTTGAAGGTCTCTACTGTTGATAATGTGTTGCCTATTGTTGTAAGGCATAGTAGAGTAGGGGGGTTCTTCCTAAAATCTATAATAATCTCTACGGTTTTAAGTGTGTTCAGTTCTAGAATGTTCTGGCTGCACCATAGGGCTAGTTGTTCCCTCTGTATGCAGATTCATCATCATCTTGACTGAAACCAATAACTGTTGTATCAACTGTTGTATAAACCTTAGTACTTTAATAGAGGGTCCACTTTGCTTCTTGGTAAGTTCTTGCTGGCATTAATAAAGGCTAGTAGCATCCTCAATATGTCTTTCTTAAGTGAAAACATTTAAATAAAGTAACATTGGGAAATGATTGCTATCAAACTTAGGTGTAATTTCTAGAGCTTTGACATAAGGAACAAGGTCATGAAAGGCAATTATATAGCAAATTGCTCATTTTGGATCCAGATAGATGAATACAGGCCTCTTTCATGGATGCTTTTTATCAAGTGAGATCCATTCTGTGACTGCCTTGTTCCACCTGCTGTCAGTTCTCGTTATGTGATCAGCCCATTTCCATTTCAATTCATTTACTTTCTTGATAATATCATATACTTTTTTTTGTTCTCTAATCCATTTGCATGTCTTTCTATCTTGTCTTATAATGCCAAGCATATATTTTTCCATGGCGTTTTATGCCACTTACAGCTTTTGTATCAATTGTGAGGTTAGTGTCCATGTTTCACCAGCATATGTTAGAACAGGTAGCACACAGTGATCAAAAACCTTTCAAGCATAGGGGAAGGTTGTTCTTGAAAACTTCTTCTTAGTTCTTGCTGGATATCTCCTTGATAAGCACCTCTAATCTAATCTTTGTTAGACTAGACACATCCAATTCCTGCAACTGTTCTATATGTTAGCATCCTGTCCCTTAATCATCTTTGTTGCTCTTCTCTGCACTTTAAGGTCTCATCTTTTTTGCATGATGGTGACCAAACTAAATGCAGTATTTCAAGTTAGGTCTTACCAAAGTATCATAAAGCAATACTAACATTTCACATGATATTGATTCTATCCCTCTGTTGATGCAGCCTAGGATTGTGCTTGGTTTTTTTGATAGTTGCAGCACACTGCCAGCTCATATTTAAGTGGTTGTCCACTAGGTCACTAGATCCCTCTTGCAGTTACTGCTATTGAATCAAGCAGCATCTATTCTATACCTGTGCATTTGGTTTTTCTTGCCTAAGTTTAAAACCTTACTTTTCTTGCCATTGAATTGCATTTTATTGGATCTGGCCAGTGTTGAAATCTGCCAAGATGCTTCTGGTTCTTGAACCTATCTTATTAAAAGTGTTGGCTCTTTCCCCCAGCATAGAGTTATCTGCAAAATCTATCCCGTCTAAATCATTTATGAAGATACTGAAGAGTATTAGGCCTAAGACAGAAGCTCAGTGTATCAACTGCATAGTATTCTCTATGTAGATGCAATTCTTTTGTGAACTATATATTGAGTATAGTTGGTGATCAGCCAGTTATAAATGCATCTGGTGGTGATGCTGTCTAACCCACATTTATCTTATCAACTAGTAGTAGTTGTGGTTTACTTTGTCAAATCCTCATCAAAGTCCAAGTATTATAGCCATAGCATTTTAGTAGTCCACTAACATAGTCATTTTGTCAAAGAACGCAAAAGGTTTTGTCTGGAATCATTTGTTTTTCACAAAGACATGTTGGCTTTTAGATATAACTTTGTTTTAATTATACTTTCCCCTCTTTAATCAAATTATGTATTTATTTCACCCCCTCTATCTAATCTTTTTTCTTTTTAAACTTCTAATTATGCTTATACTGCCATTTTAACCATCATCTCTCATTCTCCTCAGTGTTTCAATTATATTTTCTTTGGCTTGACTTTTACTTTCCTCTCTTTGATGTGTGTTTCTATTTTTACTGCCCTCTTGGTTGTTTATTTCAAATTTGTCTTTCTTCTTTACCCTATTCCATTGTTTAGTTTCCAAAATATCTGCCCTTACTGTCTTTTCTACCTTATTCCATTGTTTATTTTCCCTAATATCTATTCTCTAGCTCCTTTCCAGACACCATGGCCTGATTTTTCAGCTTTAATTTCTTTTTTAATTCTCCAGTTGTTCTTTGTCCTTGTCCTCTTTCATCAATCATTACTTTTAATATTCTCCCTTGTGAATCCTTTTGTGCTCCTGTTTGGATCGCTGCTTTTATTTCTGTATCTGATTTTTTATTTATCTTCTCCTCTTCCTGTGCATCTTGTCTGATCATCTCTTTATATAATACAGTTTCTGTTTTTTCATTTGTAGCCTCCAATCTATTCTCCTCATCTTTGCCTCCTGTTTTCCATCATTCTCTTATCTCTTGTATTAACAATGCCATCTCCTCCCAATTCTTTCTTTCTTCTTGAAACATCTCATTGTAATTTATCATATCCATCTTTTACCCAGTGATCCAACAACCATATATTCAATTGTTATATCAGGTCTCACAAAGCTCAAATTTAATTTGATTAAAGAGCAGAACGTATAATTAAAAATTGAGTTATTTAGAAACTGTTAATAATTATATGCATACTACTGCTTGAATTATAGAGTTTGTGAAGAATTATATGTGTGATAAATGATATTAGAAATTGGTGATTGATATAAAAATGATATTTGGTAATATTGGATATCAAATAAGATTGCAACATGAATATGAATTATTATTATTAGAATTCTATAAATAGCTAAAACCAATAGAGATGATCAAGATCTTATGAAGGATAATTCATATGATTAATAATGTTACATAAGTAATGGAATGATTAGGTCAGCAATTGTATTAAATGTAATCAACATGATTTTGTTTGTATAAAAATAAATGACACCCAGCAACACGCTGTTCACATAAGGATTTGGATATTAAAAATCAGTAGTTAGATAACTGAAATGGGAAGGAAAGAGGGAATCATTTAACTAAAATGTAACTATTGAAAACTTTTGTTATTAATTAAAATTGATCATATACGGACAATGTAATGTTAATATGAATACTGAATTTTATGTATACTAAAGAAAAAATGTATAAATAAAATATTATTAAGAAAAAAGTCTGTAAAAAGAAAGATATAACTTTGTTTGCTTCTTGGTGTTTTCAGATTCATTGCTTAATTATCGTTTCCAAGATTATCCCAGGTATTGATATCAGACTGATTGGTCTATAGTTTTCTGGATCCATTTTTTTCCTTCTTTGAAGGAGCCAAGCCAGCAATTTTCTGGTAGTTCTCCAGGCATATTTCTTTTAAAAGATGTGGTTCCGAGATCACACCTCTCAGCTTCAACACTGGTCTGTAATCTATCTGATCCTGGTGATTTGAACTTATCCAGAGAGGATAGGTATTCCGTTATCATTTTCTTGCTTAACATATATTCCTAATCTGTCTTTTACAGTACTATTTTTGATAGGTTAGACTGTTTTTTTCCTTTTGTGTAAAGACAGATGAAAAAAAAAGTATTAAGCAATTCCACTTTCTCCCTGCTCTCATCACCTTCTTGTCATCTCTCATTTGTGAGCCAATCATTTCTTTCACTTTTTTCTTTTTTTCTTTACATGTTAAAATAAACTTTATTTTATTATTTTTGACATTTGTTGCAAGCCTAAATTTATTCTGAACCTTAGATTTTCTGACTTCATCTTTGCAGATTTAGGCTGCCTTAGTTATGTTCCCCTCTTTCCACTTTTTATATTTGTCCTTTTTGTCTTTCAGTTTAGCAGAGAGTTCTTTACACAGGTTCTCTTATTTTAATTTTTCAATAGTATTGTGCTAGACTAGGGATTTTTAATCTCATTTTTCAGAGTTTTTCAAGCTTCTTAGGTTTTTCCCCTTGAGGATTTCCACTTATGGAATCCTTCCCTTGAATCCTTCTCTAAATTTATTAAAATCAGTTCTCTTAAAGTCCAACACACTAATTTGACTTTGTTTTGTTACTTGTGTTTGCATTATGTTGAATTCCAATATTGCATGGTCACTATTTCCCAAGGTTCCTGTAGCCCCTTCTATCATTTCATCTCTGCTGTGCAAAATTAAGTCCAGTATAGCTGGCCCTCTAATTCCCTTCTCTACCTTCTGAGAGACAAAGTTGCCTGCTAGGTTCATCAGGAAACTTTTTGATCTTTCTTTAGATGCAGAATTTGTCTCCCAGTTGATGTGAGAGTAGGTAAAGTCCCCTGTTATTATGGTTGTGTGCTTTATATTGAAGTTAACTGATTAGCAAAAAGTTCATATTTCCTGTATTTGGTTGGGCAATGTAATTCTTTTTTTCCCTTTCATATTAACCCAAATGCATTAAAGAGGTTTTTATTATTGATTTGTTGTATTTCTGTAGAGATATATTTTTTTTCTTACATTCTTAAATAAGAATTGCATCCAAAAGCACTCTGGTAGCCAATGCAGCTCAAAACATTATGATGTTATATGTGCCAAATAACATCCCATTAACTATCCATGCTGCCTCATTCTGCACTGTTGATGCTGCATGCTCGTCAAGGAAGCCCCATGTAGGGTGTCTTGCAGTAATCCAGACATATTATTTGGCAAATATTTATGACTCATGCTTATTTATTCACAATCTGAATAATTGCCTTCTAATATAAATTCTTATAGAAAAGACTGGACAGTAGTCCAGATAAGGACATAAGTGACCATAAGTGAGACCTCCTGGTACAAGAATGAGCTCAACTATTGCACAATCAAAAGTTGCAAAGACCCTTCTGCCACCCAATCTTCAAGAAGGAACTGCAAGTGCAGGAGGACCTCCAGATGGTGTACTGGGCCTGTCTAAGGCACAGCCCCAATCAAAACCAAAAATGGAAATTTCCATACTGGGAGGCTCTTACACTCAATGTCACTCAGTCTTGCTTGTGTTGAACTGAAGCCTAGTTGCATATCATTTGAGTCCCACACTCTGCAGGCACTGGAGGACAGTATCACTCAACCTGGGATGGAGATATAAAGCTAAATATCATCAGCATATAGATGATACCTGATCACAAACTATAAGATGCCTAGTAGCCTCATATATACTGTATATTACATAAGAGGAGACAAAAAGGCCATAAAAATGACATAAATCTTCGGGGGGGGGATGCTATAATACATATTTTTGCTGGTGGTATAGGACAAAACAATATTAATTTATCAGTTCAGAGAAAACTGGACAAAGAATTAAAAGATGAGCTGGTGAAGCAAAACACTTTAAACACCTTGAAGAGCTATATTAACATTGTATAATAATAGACACCTCACTGAGAGAATTGAGGCAAGGAAAAATGATGATGGAAAAAGAATTTATCTTGCCCCATGCTTACTCTAATTACTTCCATAGAATCCAATGGGGGAGAATCCTTAAAAATTGGAGCAATCAAGAGCCCTGTCACCAGCAGAGAAGCGAAGAAGAGATCAGAATGGTGAATCCCCTGGGTACATAGATGGTGCCTGATGAGAACTAAAGCATTTGACATAGCAACAAAATGTAGAATGTATAAATCAACTAAGTACATAGACAGCAAATGCCCATCAAAATTCAAAGCAGAAACCAGGAAATTTTACTAGCTCCCTTCCCAAGAGCTCTAAAGGAGGACCCTCAAGCAATTAAGAGCTGAGATGGCCAACAGTAGGCAATACCAGTCAATCCCTTTATCAGATCCAGATGCAGATCAGAGCAAGCACATACACCATTCAGTTCAGCTACCAAAAATATAAGTCATTGTTTATTTCTTAAACATTAGCAAACATAGAACATTGGCTAAAAAGTTTGTTGATTTAAGCCTAAATATTATTTTACCTGGAAAAGTAAAATTTAATGAAGTCACTATGGCTTTCAAAGCAAAAATCTAACATAACATAACATAACATAACATGATATTTAATTTCACTAACATATTATTTATATTTCCTTGGATGGAAGCTAATTAAACATTAGAAAATTTAATTATATATATTTCTCATAATACAGCATTATGATACTGTATTTTTTTTTCAAACAGTAAAATATTATGTATTACATTACAGGCAACCCTAGCTTGTTTTATGTTGTTTACTTGATGCTACTTACACATTTGTATATGTCTAAGTAATATTGACTAAACAACATAAAATAATTCCAAGATTTGAAAATCAGTACATCAAGTGTTTGCACCTTGCTGAATACTTCTAATATACATTTAGTATATATTTCTAAAAATATGTTTGGATATATATCAGAAGTATCAGTACAAACATTTGCTGTATTGATTTACAAATCTTGGAATTATTTGGCACATATTTATGGCTCAGGTTTATTGTTCACAATCTGAATGATTAAATTGTTCTCTGATATAAACTCCAATAGAAAAGAGTAGAATTTTAAGCAATACTGTCTGACAAATAATTTCAATCTGTCATAATACTGTACGGGATGTCATGGAGTTCCCATCAATAAATAGAATGTCAAGGCAACAATAAGTAACAAACAAAAGGGAGAAGAAAAAGTCTGATAGGCAGCTGAAGGCATAAAAATATCTTCATACTTGTAAATACTGACCACATGCTCCGAAACCGGTGGAGAATCTATATCATGCCGAGTTATAGAACCTAAAATAGGTTAAACAAAAGAAAATATAAGAGAAATCATATTAACAATAAATATTGGAAATGCCATAAAAAAGAAGGAACTTTTAACCATATGTAGTGGATGTGTGTGTGTGTG